>JARQZJ010000037.1:342500-440000 GCA_030704895.1 Henosepilachna vigintioctopunctata | reverse complement strand
TACATCATTAAACGTCGATAATTTTAAAAATGGTAGAAAGTGAAAAAAATATTAGTAGGATGAAACCCGTTAAAATAAAGTGACTATAACAAAGATGAAAGGAAAAATAAATTACGGGCGATCTGAGGTCGAGAAGTGGAAGGGGTGAGTTTTTAAGGTTAGAGTTGATTTAAAAAACTGTGTACCTCGATTTCCGGCAAAACTACAAGTCCTATGGAAAAAAATTGAATGACAAAGTTAAAGGTAATAAAGAGACCTACAACTTTTGTGATCACACTTTTTTCACATAACATCAAAATTTATGTGAAAAATTCAAATAATCAAGTTTTTGGTTTTTTATTTTTATATTATACCAAAAAAAATTTTTTTCCACGAAATTTGGTGCAAACTTACTTTTCTATGTCCTAAAGACACTGTAATTTCTTTGATTGTATTTCATGAGTTGAGTTATCGTTAAATCACAGAATAGCAGACCAATGACAGTTTCATGCCAGTTAATTTGGTTCATCAAATATTGAAATTCTATGAAAATTCTAAAAACAACATTGAAAAAACTTTAACGGTAATTTTATTAGATAAATTTCTGCCAGATACATGACCACATATTTTCAAGATGATACTCCAGATTGAAGAAATATTCCTTTACCCAGGTGAACTCAAAAGATCAAGTGTAATCGTTATAATTACACATGAATACTCTGCAATCACCGTTATTTCGTCCTATTTCGGCAGCTTGTTCAACTTCCTCAGGATATTTCCATAGTTGACATCAGTTTCTATTGAAAATAATTTGGTTGTTCTGAGTAGTATTTCACCAGCCTCTGCGTATTTTTTAGCGTGTTCAGGTTGAAGGCAAGCGATATTTTGAACACATCCTCTGTTACCTAAACATTAACCTAATATTATTGTTTCTGTCATCTTATCTTAAATTTGGTGAAATATGCATTGATGATATTGAAACAACGCATGAACATACTCTGGTATCTCTCTTTGATAGTTATCAGTGTTGAATCCTATACTGCAAGTGAAAACAAGAAAAATACAAAAAGTTGAAATTTTTTAATCTGAATTTCAATTCTGAAGATTAATCCTGGTAGAAAAGATATTTTTTGAAATACTAAGATGCATTTCCAATATTTTTGTATTGTTCAAGCTCACCGAGGATTCATTTATTTGATGTTGCATAGTCTACTCTCACCGCAACAAAAAATATCAATTTCGTGTATCATTGGTTGCTTACAGGGGGCAGTTTTCAATAGCGTTCCGATTCATTGAGGTTTTTGGTACTAAAAATATATAAGAAGAAAAATATATAGAGTGACTGAAAACAGGACTGTCCCTCCCAAAACGAGATGTGTGATCGCGTTAACTATACCATTAATTATTTCTAAGAAATGGTGGATGCGAATTTTTTCAAGAGTTTAAATTTTCGTTAGACCATGTTTATTCTGCAGTTGATCAGTTTCCACTTACAGTTAGTTACTCACTTCAAGTTATTTTCGTGAATAGTAATTCGCTGGTCAGAATTGACAACTTCCATTTTTAAATTTTGATTTTTTACAGCCGATTGAAAAATAGTTCCTTTGGTAAAATTGGAATATAATTATTATAGACTATAATTGAATGATATTTGTATAACCAAAATGCTGATGCGTGTTTTTAGAGTAGGTAGTTCTATGTAATGTAGTTCTATGTAAGTACTAGTATTTCTGTGTAATCCTTTCCATAATTTGAATTAATTTGTAGTAAACTATGTAGTAACCTGTTAAATATCCCAAATAAAGTAGAATCTCGTCTTCTGTAAGCACAAGGTTATGATTCTCAGGTTGAACTTCATTATCCAAGCTTCTCCCATAATATCCATATTCTTTTTCCTTCAGATGTCCTAGACCGATGGAACCAGCAGCAAAAATCAAAGCTTTCAGTAAGACTAGCACTAATAGGTTGGTTAAATTCACAGAAACAACTTGCGAGCCAGCTGCAGATGCTGGATAGAATCCTCTGGACAGAAAATTGGTAGCTAGTGAAGTGATTATACTTTTGGCGTCAATTCCTCTGAAAATTATTCATTTTAGAGTATTTGAATAACTTGCGTGACTTTTTATAATCCTTTAAAGTGGCTGAAAGGTTTAATTTTTGCAACAATAAAAGAATAATAATTTCTTTATTCACCGTTTCAGTCATATTTTTTAATATGAGAATCTGAATGAGCGTTATGCAAATCTTTGGAGAATAAATGAATAAACTTTCTGTAGAACACAATTTGTATCATATGAATAAATGAGTGAATAAGAGCGAAAAGTTGACTGTATAAATTAGTACGAATTTATAGTGTTTCAGAGGATTTTTGCTAATCTTTGTATTGCTCATCTTAATAAACATTTTTTGAAGTCTGCATGAAGTATTTCGTTTTTCACAGATGAATTTGCTGAAATTAAATAAGGGTCTCAAGTTTTTTTCAAAAATAATAATACGAAAATATTCTATAAATAGCTATAAATATAGCTATATAAATATAGCTTCGCCCATAATAAAAGTAATTCGAATTATGCTAACCATTTATTAACAGAAAACCATACTTTTGATACGAATTTCAAAATTCTACACAATATAGAGAGAAGTAGTCAATTAGATTATTGGGAAGTAGTGGAAATAAATTGGCTTAAAAATTCTGGAAACTTGCTCAATGAACAGATAGAATTAAACAATTCACCCTTGTTAAACCTTTTCAGGTAATAGAAATTATTTCTCAGAATGGAATATCTTAGGTAAAACCAAAACCATAGAATACCAAAATTCCCTGATATATATACCTGTCTTTTTCAAAATGTTGTTATTATTCTGTAAGCATCTGAAGAAGTCGTTTGTAACGACGAAACGCGTCAATAAAGTGTCAATAAAGTGTAATGTAGTCAATAAAGTGTAAATCATAAGTTCAAGTGTTTGAATTTAAGTTTATATTCAATTATAATGGATTTACATCAAGTAAACGCCAACACTATTAAATATTAAAAACTGATAATATTTATGTTGAAGATATAAACATTCGATATTCTATTGATTTTATAGAAGAAATGTATATAGTAATATATGAATCATTCGTTCATTAATGCTTTACTATATATTTCTGAATCATAAGACAGTGTTTGAGAATTGGAGTGCTTACATCAAGTGTTAGCATCGATTTCAATATTCTCTAACAATAATTTGAAGGATAATATAGGCATCACACCGTATCTAGCCAGACGTACCTTTCAATGATAGTCTTTTCATTAATTCAAAGAAAATTTTTCGAAATAATGTCCCAGAAATATAAACACACACACGTATATATATATATATATATATATATATATATATATATATATATATATATATATATATATATATATATATCAAAAGCAAGATCTGCGTAATGGCGAGAGTTTTTATGTACGCATAGTTCATATGTTCCTATTTTTGTGTAACTATTTGTACTTTTCCAAAATAACTGTTTCCTATTGCCTAATATATTTCTCATAATTTTCAGTAGCTTATCTTTAGTGGCAGTTTTTCTGTTTTATTTTTAGGATTCATCCTGTAGAATGATGTATAATGAATAAATAATGTAAGATGAATAAATATCAAATAAATGAGAGGTAATAATAAATACTTTTCTAAAAATCACTGACTGAACTAGTTTCGCCTTTTACGGCATTATCAAGAATTGTTCAGTCAGTGATTTTTAGACAAGTATTTATTATTACCTCCCATTTAAATATGAACTATCACAGAGTTGATTCATCGTCCATTGAATTGATAAATATAAAATATCTATGAATAAAATTATAACGAAATGGAATGATATCAGATGACACGATCAAATAAAACACATATTCCTATGTTTTGTCGAAAAAAGTGGATTGTCATTATATTCCATTCAAGTTTAGGATGCGAGTTTGAACTGATAACATTTCTAAATACATCAAAAACATTATCCTGTTTTTGACGTATTTTGAGGAACTAACCTGCTTGACGCGTTTGAATCATCCATATCCATTACAGCAGCTGCCACACCTTGTAGCCTCAAAAAAGAAACTGTTAACACAAAATAAATCACAAGAATTTTCAACTCTTTCATTTTGTTCGAAAATGAATAAACTTTCCATAAGTGATTCACAACTTATTCTGATGCTTACCTTCGGATGATACCGTCTTTATAATATTCTTAAGTGAAATTCCTTTTACTTGTGACGTTATTTCATGATATTATTGTCGCTATTTTCCTTGCCATATTCATTTGTTCATTGTTTCTGCTCGATGACTTGAACAAAACATTATAGTAAATAGTCCTTCTTCGGACGACTGAAGTTAACAAGTTGACAGTTATCCAAATGTGGCGACAATTATGAAGATTAAAATTTCTCTACTTTCTAAGTGATGTTAGTTAGGTACTAATTCAAAATAATCACGAACAAGAGATTATCTCATTTTATTCATTAATGTGTAATAATTCAGATAAATTTTTGATTAACTCCCGAAAAACTATATTTATATGCAATTGTTGATACAGTAAAATAAAAAAGGGGAAATTTTTTCGTCTACCAGATTCAATTCAAATTCTTTGAGATTCTGTGCTAAGAATAGGTTTCAAATGTTTAATTCTACTTACTACTGCCTTATACTGACAGTGGATATCTTCAATACAACAATCATCATCATCGTTATTCGCTGTAGCGTTTCTTTCATATCGGATTTTTATTTCGGCCGAAGCATTTCGGTCTTGTGCAAGTTAGTACCAGTTTTTTCCTGCCTCTTTTTTGTATCGTGGTCAAATGGCAGGTTCATATCGTCTTCCTTTTGACGCCTTTTGCATACCGCTGTGAGGATTTCGTCGTCTGTCCTTCTCTCGTAATTCGAAATAAACTGCCATTTTTACCGATGAATTTCAAAATACGTGATCTAGAATTATTCAGACTTTTTAACTCGAACCAAATGTCTCGAACCATTCGCTGCGACGAATTGAATTTACATATTTATATGTTATAACTCGAATTTCAAAAAGCAGACTTCGTGAGTAGTATTGAGTAAATATAAACGGGACAAATAATGACGTCTTGCTTGGGATTTCCCGAAATAATAGACAGCAATAAAATACAAAATTGAAAGAAAACGAAAGAAGCCAGAGATGTTATCAATTGATGTATCATTATTGAATTGGTGTTGATAAATTTCCTTTTATTATTAACTTTTCTGTTAGAAATTTTTAAATATAAATTACTTAACCTCACAATATGTTGTTTTTTGTAAAATGAAGAAATCATCTTTTTCAATTTTTAAAAATGCCAGCTTTAATATAATTGTAGGAACAATAATTGTCATGTTCAATGAAACATTTATAAAAATTTAGAGGCTCTAGTAAGTTCGAAAGTTTCAAGATCAGTAATCAGAAAAAAAACACAGAATATTCGAAAGATTTGATCTAGTATTATATATATTAATATCCAATTTTTCATCTAGTATTATAAGGAATCATATTCTCGTGGAGAAAAAGAAGACGTGAAATACTTTTTCACCATATATTTCATAATCTCCAACCAAATAATAAAGTAATTCATTAAACTCAACATCGAATCAAATAATTTATAGCGAAAAATATTCTTGCTTTAAAAATTCTCAATTTCGATGACTTATCATCGGATAAAATTTACAATAATTTAACGATAACATAAAAATACTTCACACAGTTAACATAAGAATACTTATCATAAAGAATCGCAATGAAATTATCTAACTATGTATCAAATAACAAAAATATATCTCATAATATTATCTGAAGCTCATGACCAAATGATTAATTCTTTGAATTTAATACATAGTACGTGTAGTTTCACTATATGAACCTGTCGAGGAGTAACAGCAAAATTAATTTTATTTTTGGAAATCCAAATATCAAGAACGACAATATGAAATCATAGAAATTTTACTGATACTGTGAACGACAGATATAAAAAGTTTAAGCATAATACATCGATTCACATAAAAATATTAGATACACCACAAATCAACAAATATTCACATCTTACAAATCATTACTAATTCCATCTTCAAAACATCAAGCCAAACGATCAATCAATAAATCCAAATTTCATTACAGTTTTTATATATCCATCATATAAGTTTACCTAATTGCGAACATAAAACACATAGTTTTAAGGAATTCTTCGAATAATTTCACAAATTTTCGTCCATTTTGAAATAAGTACATTTCATTACAACGAAATTTTGAAAAATTTCTAGGTTTTAACGTTTTTTTTAAAAAGACAAAATGTTACACATGTTAGACATTGTGTTATAAATGCATATTCGTTTCTATAGTAATGAACTGAGTTTGTTTTTTTTGTTACCAACAAGTGAAAAAATATGAAATATACATTCAGACGAACAATTTGTTTAAATTTCAAATGATTTGAAACGAATATTATATATTATACTGGCTTTCTGTGAAAATGGTTACAGAGAAAGCAAAAAATGTGAGATTATTCTCGAACACTTGAATTGGAAAACCTATGAATCTTTTTGATTTCCAGAATACCGTAATTTGCATCAAGATTTTTGAAATTTATATATATATATATATATATATATATATATATATATATATATATATATATACATAAAAAAGATAAGCTCAAAACATGAAGATTCAACAGAAATTATACAAATGTCTTATGACTGAGATACAAGGTGTTTTGTTTGAAAATACTCTAATACTAATTCAATAAGTGTTTGATTAGTGAATGGAATTCAATTACACGAATTACCTACCAAATTAATAGACATCAAAATATTAATATTTTTGCAGCATTATGTTTACCATGAAAAATTTTGAAAAATGGTGAATTTATCGCTCTAGAGCAGCCTTTCCCAAAGTGGGCGATAAAGCCCCCTTGTGGGCACTGCAGGCTTAAAGGGGGGGATAAAAGACCCAGAAAGAAATGGGGGCGTTGTGTAGAAGCTTGGGGAGCGATTTGTAATTTGATTTTTCAATGCGATTTGGAAGACATCAACTGAGCTCTCGACTACAACTTGTGTACATCGACTAATATTAATTAAGAGACTGAGTTAAGAGAATATTTATTCTTCGTTAATATAGCTCACGATAATTAATTAATTTAATTTGAAATTATAGTGTTTCTGAAGTAGTTAAAGAAATGGGGATGTTAAAAAATAGTTTATTCTCAAAGTGGGCAGTAGACAAAATAAGTTTGGGAACCCCTGCTCTAGAGGAAGACCACAATCTTAACTTAAAAATCAAAAAGTCTTCAAGCGTGATCGAATTCGAACTCAAACAGTGGGTTAGATTTGGTGAAGGATCTACCTGTTACTTGTTCGTTTTGTACAACTGTGCTCGACAAAATTGGTAATTAATATAATTTAAGATTCAAAGTTGGATTGCGTTTTTTATGTGAATCTCTTTCAACAATAAAATGGAAAAACTCTATTTTCTTGATAAACATTTCCGGAAAGTGTGTACAGTTTTACTATTTCGTGGAAGTACGTGGTAAAAATGATATAAAAAATTATTATATGTATTTATTTTAATGAAACACTTTGTAACCTGGAAAAGAGTGACATCTCCATAGATGATTTGGGTAGAATATTGCAAGTTCAAGATGCTAAAATTGAAATTTATCTTAATGATGAGAGAAAACCCTATATATGTTTCAAAGCTTGTTACGAAATTTGAAATAGTTTCGAAAACAATGCATTGGTATTCTTATAGATTCATAGGCACCACATGAAAATGAAATTTTCGAATAATATATATGATATAATATACATAATTTTTTTAAAAATTTTTTCAATATACGATATATAATATAGACTTTTTACACAAAATTAATAAACATTTACGTACGAAAGTTTAGAAATTGACTTTACACGAAAAATCGCATATGTTCCTAAAAAATATGCAATTAGGGGTTTGGTCATCTAATACCCAAAACATTCACAATGATATCAAATGTCCAATTATATATGAAGATAGTTACATTCTTTTTCCAAACAGCACTTGAGTATAAATACACATTCCAACATCAACAGCTCAACAGTTTTGGCTCCAAACATCCCTTCTCTAAAACAATCTAATTTTACAAAAATCATGGATTTCATTTTATGACAAATCAATATATGTATCGATAACGAAATTCCACCTTTAGCAGCTCATCTTCCCTTAAAATTCGAGGTAGATTTTCTTGAACTATCGATCAATTTTCACCTGAACATAATTTAAAACCATACAATTCCAAATTGCCGTTACATCAGTAACATATCTTCAGTTCAGTAAGTTTTTTCGAAAGGGAATGTTAAGTTTGAAGGCGCTGCAAGATGATCTTTGGGGCTATAAACAAAGTGATCATATCGTTAAAATCATGTACTTCAAACCGATATCCAAATAATTATGGAACAATTTCAACAACAGGATCTTCTTCTTTTTGGGTTTTCATGTTATTCGACGACTTTCTCCTGCTCCTGACGTATTCTGGGTAGTTGAGATAACCATCTTGATCAATATCATCTTCTTCTAGAACTTGATCTATGAGCTCTGAAATCAAATGAACTTTTTACTTATGATAAATTTTTTATTTTTGTTTTTAGAGTAACTTTAATTTTTTGTGTTTATATATGGATATTGAATAATGAATACTCTTTCTTTAATCCTCAGTGGGAGGGTATGTACCATGGATTTTTAATAAAATAAACCTAAAAATTTCAGGTTGCCCAGCAATACCTGCGATAATTAACTTTCAGAAAAGATTCCAGGTTCACTGGTCTCATGATAATAATAATAATATTATAAAAAGAATTATAAATACAGACTCAGTGAACCAATGTGGAGATATGATACGAAAAAAATGAAATTCTACGGATTTAATTCAGATATATTGTTCTAAAAATGAATATCTCTTTCACAAGATGATAATAGTTAGCTATTAAAAACCGGGTTTCCTTCAAAATAACCACATGCCTCCAAAAGAGTGAGGGAAGATGCCTGAAAATACCTTAACAAAATTTGTGTGTGCAATGAACGAATTTTAATTCTATATTTCAGCTTATTTTGAAAGTTTCCTTTGTATTGTGTATTATCGTATCAACTATAGCAAAGAATTTTGAAGACTCAATACTGATGATATCAATCATCAGTATTGAGTATGATGTAATTCAATCATCATTGAATTAATCATTACAATTTGGTTTCTAGTTTTTCATATATTTCTGAATTTTGAAGTAGCTGCGATTCGTAGAGAAAAGTGTACAAGAAATGAAATTAGGGAGCTGTCTACACAAATGTTATCACATCGAACTTGTTGGAAACACAATACAGTGCTTTTACACCGTATTGTGGTAATCTCAGTGGCATCCATCCAAATAACCGAGTTTAGATTATTTTCGAAACGAAACTAGGCCCTATTTCTTCGAAATAAGGTGGATATCCATTCGGTTACTAATAACGTGAGCTCCCTCTATCAAAGAAATGACATAAACTGTCCCGAGCACGACAGAGAGCATTCTCGTCATCAGATCAATTCCTACTTTTTTACAAATGTGGCATATATATATATATATATATATATATATATATATATATATATATATATATATATATATATATATATATATATATATATATAGGGAGACAAAAGTTTTATTCAGCTGTGACAGGCTATTGTAGTAATACATATGAAAAAATGAAATGGAAGATTCTGTGATACTTCCACCTTCTTCAGATCCTATGCAAAAATAAATAATTAGCAAAATATATTGGAATCTCGTCAACAATATAATACAACATCTCTATATCATCATAATATAATAATTACTCATGAAACTTCAATATAATAATGATAACTTTATATTTGTCTACAGGTAATGTCATTGTACCATGTCTGTTCTTTTTTTTGGTGTTGTTTCTGCAATTATACGTAGTAAATTACCCTGCTACAGCTCAATAAAATTGTAAATAATGGAATTGTAAATTGAATATATAACGATATAAGTATATATCTACAATTTTTAAAATGAGAAAATTTGATTGAATATTTGTTTTAGTTAATTTTTCATGAAAAACAACATTTAATCATTACATGTTGAGGTGTATATTCGACTCTACTATAGACTTGCACATTAGACTATACATGCCTCATTTGGCATGTGAGGCTTCGTCGAATTCAGAATAAAAGTTGTAGGTAGCGAAGTATTTTGCCGTTTGTATTCACAAATTTGAAGATTTCCAATGATAAAAGGATTGAAAATACTTGCTTATATAGTAATCGGATTCCGTTGTATTTTTGTACTTTCGGTGATATCTTCATTGTCATCAATTATATGGGAGATGGCCTGCAAAATTTCCAAACCGTCGAGCTTGTTATTTTTGTCGGTATCGTGGGTTTGGAAATAGTAAAATTCTAGTTCTTCATCAGACATTTTGGACAAGTCTGGAGACTCCACCATATCTTCCAAATGTTCCTAAAAATATTTTTAGATATTGACTTCTTCCCCTGAAAAAACTTAATCTACTTATTCTGGTGAATTCATGGTGATATCAATATATAAAGAACAGAAACCTACACAAGATTCTCAACTCAAGGCAAAAAAATGAATTGCTCATAAAATATTTCCTCTTTGAATTCAGTATTTGTTATCCGATTATATCAAGCGCCATCTTTTAAAGTACATAGCGAATTCTTCAATTGCTCTTATGATGTTATATGAAGAATAAAAAAACTGGGAAAAATTGATTAAATTTTACAAAAATTTTTCAATTATTCGACATATGTTTTTCGTTAATAACTTCTTGTCTATGTTTTCTGAAGCTGGTTAATTGACAGGTAAATTTTTTTAATATCCACTCAATTTTTTGATGAATCACTGAATCCTCACTTTGGTTGCCCAAGTTATTTTTTTTTTTGACTCTGACATGACCTCATTCATTTCCATTCGGATGCCATGAAATGAACATTCTTCAAGAAATAAATGTTAGAGAATCTTGATATCTATGCCTTATTTGATGGAAGCACAAACAGACCGTTTCGTTCTACGAACTCATCAGTTTTGCCTGGTTTATCGCCAAATTTGATTCTTTCTTTAGCTGTTTTGCGATGATCGTGGAACAACTGATTTTGAACGTGATTCTGATCGTGGAACAACTGAATTGCTTCTAGAACGAAACAGTTTGTCTCATGATTTCATCAAGTGCGGCATCGATCTCAATATTAATTATTAATATTGAATATTGTCGACATTATTTCTTGAGTAATCATATATCGTACATGCTTATATAACAAGTAGAATAATATAAAAATTGTTATTCATTCAACATTTTACACTAATTCAATTCCAAAAAAAATTTGGGATCCTTATTTTTATTTACGAGGATTTTTGAAGAGATTTGAAATGTACAGATTGCAATGCAATTTGTATAATATAAACTCAGAAGAACAATCCACACAAGAACTATCCAATGAATGATCTATCCTGTTATCTGTTCACTGTATCAAAAGTATTCATATGCTGTTCGAATTAATTGGGACAAAGGATAAAAAACAATGTTTTCGTAAAATCTTACCTTTTAATGAGGTAAATACGTACAAAATAGCGTAAAATCTTCATATTAATATGAAGTATATCCTCCTTTCGCAGAAATAACTTCTTGAACTCGTCTAGGCATCGATTCCACTAGCGTAGCGCAGATTTTCTTCAATTCGTCATCATGAAACCACACCTGAATTGCATTTATAATCATTTTTTTTTTTGTAGTGCAATCCATATTTGCCAGTCGTTTCTTTAAAATATTCTGTAAATTCTCAATAGGATTGAGATCAGGTGAATTCCCCGGTCAAACGAGTACTTTTATTTCATTCTCACGCATAAAGGCTCTGCACTTGTTTGGAATTGTGGCAGGGAACCAGGTCGTGCTGAAATGTTCCATCAAACCTTTCCATGAATAGGACAATCTTGGTGCGCAATATTTCCATATATTTCACTGAATTCATCATCCCTGTTATAGAAGCTAATTGTCCAGTGACAATGGTTCTGAAAAACCTCAAAACATTTGTTTCGAAGGATGTTTTACTGTTTGCTGGATGTGATCAGGCCGCAAAGTTTCCCCATCACTTCGTCTAACAACACTTGATTTGTACCCTTGAACAAACAAATGTGTCTCATCACTAAAAACCACTTTCTTCCAGTCGTCCACAGTCTAGTCCTGTAGCAGTCGTTTTCGCACAGTTGAGGTGCTCACCTCCACACCAAAAACCATTAAATGTCTTCGAACATCAGTGCTTGTCTTCCTCGGATTAATTTTGCTATTTCTTATCAAAAATTTGTCTGTTTTGGAGTAGTCTTGCGTTTGCGGCCACACTTTCCTTTTTTTTTTGGAGACAATGAGCTACTTTCTTTAAATGTTTTAAAAATTTTCGAAACGCTGGACTTGCCCACACCAACAGCTTCAGCTATATCTCTTACAGTCATTGATGTGTGTTCATTACGCGCGATAATTTTGAAACGCTTCCTCGGAGTGATATCCATCTTTGGACAAGACAATACAGCACGTATCAAAGTTGAAACCACCAACTGTGGCACCCGTAGGCTCACAACTGAATTGCTGTTGAGGTAAAATCAGTCAGAATGTCAATGGTGGTCAAACCCTCACGTCACCTCAGGTAGTAAACAAGCAGGTGTGAGGGTGTTTGGGCCACCCTGGTACTCACATACTTACTGCAGTAAATCAAACCAAGAAAGAAAATATTTGTCCAAATTAATTCAAACAGTATAATAATACTTTTATATGACGGAAGTTAGAGTAGTGAATAACCTGATCAAGACATTAGTGACCTTGGGATGTCCGATATGCCTTATAAGGGATATAGTATAATTACATTTCTAAATGTTTTAAATAATTTGTTGTGATAAGTTGTAACAAAGAGAAAGCAACCCGAAACATATGTTGATAAATTCACCATTTTGGGGGAATTTGGAGATGTTATAGTCGAGTGAAATCAAGCTAAAACATTTATTGAGGCTTGATAAATCTGCATAAGTATTACCCTTTATAAATTCTAGCTCAATATGTTCATCTATTTCAAGTGAAATCATCACAATAGAAGCCTTGTGTAGATAATCATATTTAGATTTCTGATTGTAGTGGCTCAAAAAATTTAACTAGGCAATAAGTTATGTATTTTTCACCCTACTTGTAAGCATTTATGTGCAATGTGCTACATGAAGAAATATATAGGAATCCTCACCTCAATATGCTGTTTGTCATGTAAAAGTGCATCATCATGTGTTAGTTTTTCATTATCTTCAGGGTTAGGTTTGTAGTGCGCATGGTTTCTTCGAGACACAGGATCACCTCTCGGATGATGAGGTCCTCTACTTTCAGTAGTAATAATTGAACACGTAAACACTACGAGTAGTAAACAGGGTAAAAGCATCATCTAAAACAAAAACAATTGTTCTCATTCATAATCATGGCGAATATTAAACACAAAGTTGAATCATGGATTTATAGTGTTTTCAGTTTTTCATTGATTTTCACACAATACCAAATTTTTTTGGTGATTTGAATTTCGAAATTTTTGGAAAATTCGAAATTTTCTTTACTATAAATTTTTCATGTGAAAATTATAGGTTTTTCCAATGGTTTTTTATTTTTATGAAAATGGCTTTTATTCATTATGAATTCATTAAAAGTTGGATAATTAGGGATAATTTGTTGAGCATTTTTCAATTGAGCTATGGCTCTCAAAAACCTCAATTCTTTTTATTTACAAGTAGCTGTAAAAACACTTGAAAATGAATCCATTCTCGCCGTACAAAAACTACATGAAATTGTGCAGAAAACCGGGTTACAAATTTCTTCTGATAAAACCAAATACATGGAAAGAAAACCAGAAAATAAATCTCCTCCAATAACAAAACATGGTGAAATACTGCAAGTCAGCCGTTTTAAATGCCTTAGGGAAGTCCTCAAGTTTAAACCAAATCACTAATGAAAAGAGAATTACCAAGCTCCAAAGGGTCTACAAGCTAACATGGGCACGTACTACAATAAAAAGTGCATCTCCAGAGGTAAAATAACACAACGAATCTTCCAGAAGCAATCTACCCAGCTGAAACAATGGTTATTGACGTTCAGTCAAGAATTAGCGAAATAGAAAAAAAAGAACGGAAAATTCTCAGAAAGATTTACCAGCCAATATAGAAAGTGCATTTGAAAAGACCTCAGAATGAATTATCGAAAAACAAATACAATAACAAATACAATAACGACGAGCAAAGTTCTATGCATATGTCAACAGAATGAAACAGTCCAGAATACCGAGAAAACTACTCGATGTTATTATAGAGAGAAAATGCGGAACAGAGTGGCTAAAAGAATTCCAAAAAGATCTAAAGCATATCAATATAAAAAAACCTCGAATTTCGCTATAAAGTGTCGCTATAAAATCGCACATGTAAAGTTTGAGCAAATTTCAACGCGAGAACCTGAAATAAAATGAACAGATGAACGGAAGAAAGAGCATTCCTAGAGGATGAAGCTTTTTTGGGAGGCAAAAAAGATAAAGCAGAAGTCTTACGAGTTGCGAATTCAAGTTCAATCGCTCTACTCATAGGGAAAAATCGTTATAATGATAATAATATATATGTATATATATATATATATATATATATAAATATATTGAAACAGAGAGAGAGAGAGAGAGTGTTCATTTGGATAGTTCAAAATATGTTATGATCCGACAAATGTGAACAACAATATGTTTAAATTTGCTATTTGAGAATATGGAGTAAAAACTGATATAATAAAATAATAATATTTTCAGTTATTCAATTTCTCAGCAATATCTACAAAGACATTACAACTATCTATTTCTTATTAATACTGTAAATTAGTGATCGCAGGTCAACAAGACTCTCAATTTTCAATAACCCCACATCAAGAAGTAAGAACAAAAGATATGAAACTTTTATTGAAATCCCATTGAAATAATAGTGTTGACGACAAGTACAAGGGCACCATGGGGGCTTTCCACCCCCTAGGGATAGGCATTAGCATCAGATAACGTCTATCTGGTTACATTGGAGGGCGGACCCTACATATGGTGCTTGTAGTTCTTTCTGGTACTGAATGTGTCGCTCACAAGTGCCATAGGGTGTCGAGGATCGGCTCTTGAAAGCCCCTCATTTGGAGATTTTTGATTTGGGGTAGCACACCTGTTACTTTTAGCGACCAGGAACATCCCTCTTATTTCAGTGATATAAATATTCAATCGCAGAATGAATAATGGACTACGTTTAGAGTTACTTTGGTATTCATGACCGCATAGTAAAGGGTGGTCAATGAAAGGACGTGGAAAATGAGTTTAATGTATCAGTGAAATGATAATTTTGAATTGACAACTTTACTAGCAAGTATCCAACTGGATGAATTAATACGGGAGGTTTTTGAAGAAAATTTCGGTATTGTATAAAGATAAATGTTCTGAAATATTCACACGATATTCTTATAAATCATCCAACTCAATTTTAATTGTTGTTTTTGCTTCATTTCATTGCCTGTCATTTTATTGCTGATGCTTAACACATATTAGTCCCCAATCCACCGAAATAATTCAAAATTCATGCAGAAATTCACGATATTGAATATATAATATTCATCAATAAGTTTACAATGACTCTTCCATTTCGAAAACCTAGGCCAACTATTGACGATGAAGCTCAAAATAGTATTTCAGGGGGAAGTACTTCCAGAGACAATAGAAAATAATTTCTTCCTCTTATCTCTTATTCTTTGAAAATATATTTTCGGTTAATACTCACAACCTCCAACTTTTCCAATGACAGATAGGGACAAAATTTGAAAGGCATATTATTTTTATTAGATGATGCAACCTATTACCTTCCAACATCACCAATATGTTCATGTAATGAAACCTTTTCAATTTTCAATACTGAATTTATCATATTAAAAGCTTGCACTAAGTTTGGTCAGATTGATTACATTTTGACAGTAATCCTTGACAGGAGTTGTCAAATCACGAAGATTGTTGAATGAAAAACGTGCAGAAATTTCTCAGATAGTTCATTAGCCTAAAGCAGTTAACGGAATATTCAAATAATTTAGGGTTTTTATAGTCAATTTTTGAATATAATTTTATTCGCATAGCGTAACATAAGTATTAGAAAAATATATCACAATCCAATCTATCCCAATCAAACACTTTTTAAATATTGATGGAAATAGTAGAATGCATAATTTTCAAATACAGGCAGTCCTCGACTTACGTCGTTTCGATTTACGTCGTTTCAACTTACGTCGAACAATGTTTTGATACTTTTCCTCAAGCATACATCAATTGTTTCGATTTCTGGCATAGAAGAATTCACTTTTTGCGAGGTCAGAAGAACTGACTGATGAAGATCTTATCGAATTGGAGGCAAAAGTACAAGAAGTAGCAATCGAGTCACAAGAAATAGCTTGCTCTATTAGTAACTCTGAAAAATAACTTAAACTAAAGAAACTTCAAAAAAATTCTTATTAAATCTAGAATTTGTTATCATAGTTAAGTTATCAAGTCAATCAAACAAAAAATTTTTTATCATATCGAACTTACGTTTTGAATGTGTCACAAATATCGTAGAGGAAGGTAAACAAACTGATAAAATGAAATATGTACGCCTATATATTTGAAAAATTTCCATTATTACACAACAACCTAACAATCTCCTCATTTTTCATTATTTTATTTTTGCATTAGTTGCTAGTGACTATATAAACCCTACAAATATTTCACGATACAAGATAGTGAGTTTTATAAGAATTATATTACATTAAATTTATTCGTCTCCATAACGAAAATCATAATAAGTTTGCCGGTCTTCCTGGCTTAGTCGGCTGAATATCCGACTAAGGTGCGGTAGAACTCGGGTTCGTGCCCCGCTGAAGGCATGGATGTTTGTGTTTGTCTATGATTTATGTAGTTTAAATTATGATATATGCTGGGTAATACACATTGATTACAAGCCTAATGGCCGTTCGGAAACGGCATTTAACTGTAGGTCCACTGAATTAAAAAAAATCATAATATAATACACAAGAGGAATTGAAAGAAACGAATGTGAATATTATATTCTAAGATAAACAAAAGTCATTAAATTTTGTGAATTATAAATATTTAATGTTTTTTAGAATTCGATTATACCGAGTAGAATATTATCAACAAAAAATCTCAAATTTAACAATCGTTTGGAAATGGCATCATTTTCCATTTCTTATTGAATTGAGAAGAAATGTAATGCAAAACTGGAGAAATTCTGATTTTTCACAATTCATTCGATTTTCATTTCTTTTTAATGCGCCGAGATATCTCCCAAACACAAATAATAAAGTTAATTTCAATAAATTAAAGTAACAGTGTATATTTTCATTCATATCAAATCGCGTGTCACCCCAAAATTAATGAAAGTTACTTAAAGTTGATAAATATGTCTTACCTCATGCAACTTTGAATGAAGTTCGTCTGTCACTTATATCATACTGATACCAATATAATGCTCTGTTTTCTTCTACTTATCTTAAGAATATTGTGAAAGAGATCTGTGTATCAAATTGAGGTTAAAATAAACTGGGTTAATAAACCCCAACAAACTAATCGATATTTACAACCCTCGCTCACAGCGCATGCTCGTTTTTCAGTGACTTGCTCATCCCACTCCTGATCTTCAAATAGAATTTTGAAGTGACTCGATTTATTTGTACGCTTCATGAACTGAATATTTAGAAATTTTACCTACGGATGCACTGATGACAACAATTATTGTAACTGCGAAGAATTATTCATATATTATCTTGAATTTCTGGGTTTACGACAGGAACAGTAGCTTTATTGCGGAAAAATGTTACTAGCTATCTCTGCAATTTTTACTTTCCACAAAATATCTCAGCAAGAATTTCATTAATTGGTTGATATTGGTTGATCTTTTGAAGGCCTTTGCAACCCTTTTCTATTCAATAACTTACTTAATTATAACTGAGTTGTGCTCTATTCAGCACAATATACTGGAATGTTCATTAACTAAAAATCTTTTTCAAGAAAATTTATGTATATATTTTCTTAAGCGGTCAGCTCTAATAGTTACAACTAATTCAATAACTAAAGATTAAGTGTTATTATATTATCTGCGAAATATTGACAAGTTGTTTGCATTTTCCGATACAAATGTATAGAAGAATACAAATTCATTTAATCTATATGCTCTTCATTTCTAATTTTTCTGTTTATCAAATTCTACATAAATTGCTTGCATTTTTGATGCTTCGAACTTTTCAGCTACTGATTTTTTTCTCTTGGTAATTGCTCGAAAATGATTGAAAGGGCTTAGAACAACTGAAGGTCGTCTAGGAAACCCTTCATATTATTGAAAAAAAAATTGTATTATGGTAATACTGTCGAAATACTTAATAATATTCAGAAAACTAATGAATTACCGAATTTTAAAAAGGCGAATTCCAAAAACGCCAGAAGAATTGAATTTGTGTGCATTCTGTCCTTTCCAGCTGAAATATTTTAAAATGACCACCTATACCCTTATAACTGTGATATAAAATCCTGTTCAAACTACTTACCATTTGTAGACCGTTAAGTAACTTTGCATCAATTCAAATAAACCAATCCAATCCCCTCAAGATAACAAACTGTTGCTCAGAAACGATGGCATCTGTGTTCGGTTTGTTTGATCCTTCTGCCGCAACGTGGCGCCACTTATTCCGTTGTAACTTTCCACCGAAATAAAGTTAGCTTCAATGAATATAGCCCATTATCTTGTTATCCCTTTGAATACTTCTAGCGATTGGTAGATTTCTCTTGGTTAAATGAAGCTCAAAATTAGGAGATATTTAATAACGATAGAACGGATATGACGTTTCGTTTTCTGATTTCTCCTCTTCATTGAGATGAGAGTTATCTCTACTCTTTTATTGTTCACAATTATATCAATTGTTTCAGTTGGAGAGTTTTATTGTGATTGATATTTCTTTATCGGAATTAATATATATATATATATATATATATATATATATATATATATATATATATATATATATATATATATATATATATATATATATATATATATATATTATAACACTAATAATGTTAATTAACTTCAGAAAAATTACAGAAAAAATTTCACGACGTTCTTTGCAACTACAGAATTCATCTATCTTATAAAAACTATCATAATAAACATTGAACATCAATAATATCTTCGATGGTGCATGCATCAAATATCTTGATTTCTTATAAACATATCTTGTATGAGGATAGACTTTATAATACCCCTTGATTTAAAAAACATTCTGGCGCCTAACAATCAAGGCCCATATCTATATAGAGAAAAAAAGAAATTATTCAAGCTTAACTATTCATATAATTATAAATATTCAATACTATAAACCGAACGAATATGAAATAAAGCATTCTTTATATCTATGAAAGCAGCAATCTATTTACGGTTTTATAAATGATGCACAATTTTATACGTTGAAGAAACTGAAACTATTTTCATCTTTGAAATCCATGGAGCAAGAAAAGGATGTGATCTCTGACCGATTGTGTAAATTTTAGTGGTGAATTCTTCAATTTATTTTTTCTAGTAATTCTTCTTCTATTTCTTTTTGAGTAAGGTTGATTATTTCGTCCGTTACATAATTTATTCTTGAATAATTGACCAAGTATAGGAAATACCATCGTTTTGATTGCATGATACCTGAACTGTCAATAAGTTGATTTGTGCTGTAACGATATGGCTTGATGGGTGATATGGGGATTTTTTAAGCGTAGTTTTTTTTTAAATCGAATAAAACACTCAATTTGCATCATATATACTCAAAATTTTTATTGAAATTGATAACTTGGCATTTGCCATTTTTATTTTAAAGATAACCTCATGTAAATGTTGTCCGCGGCTCCGTATCAAATGGTCCATTCGGAAGGTCCAAATTTTCGTCACTTTTTCGAGCATTTCGTCCTAAATACCACCCTTCAATCGTGTTCGGTTTGTCCACATACACTAACGACTTTACATAACCCCACAAGAAATAATCCAGTGGTGTCAAATCGCATGATCTTGGCGGCCAATTCACTGGGCCATTTTGAGAGTCAAGCTGCTCATCAAATTCATTCTTCAACATGTCCATTGTTTCACGATCTGTGTGACGTGTGACACCGTCTTGATGAAACCACATGTCAACCAAGTTCAACTCGGCCAACTGGGGCAGAAAAAAGTTGTGTATCATGGCTCGATATCGTTGGTCGTTGACGGTAACGTTTCTTCCACGGTCGTCTTTGAATAAAAATGAACCGATTATGCCACTAGCCCATAAACCACATAAAACTGTAGTTTTTTCGGGATGCATCGGTAATTCTTTTATGGCATGTGGCTGTTCATCAATCCAGATGCGATAGTTTTGTTTATTTACATATCCGTTAAGCCAGAAATGGGCCTCATCGCTGAACACAATTTTTCGATAAAACAGCACTTTTCATAACAGTTTTTCATACTGTTTTTCAAAACAGTATTTTCATTAAGCTGTTCTAACGCCCCACCAAAAATTAGGCGTTGTGGTAGGTCATTCAGCTTCAATTCTTGCAGAAGTTGAATTTTATAGACTTTCAAACCCAAATCCACACGTAAAATTTTTCATGTGGTTGAGTAACACATGCCCAATTGCTGAGAACGGAGACGAATTGACATTTCACGATCCTCATTAACACTGTAACATAACGCTACGGCTGCAATATTCTCTTCAGTACGCACTGAAGAGAATATTGAGAATATTGAGACAATGGTTTTAATGTCCAACAAAGTAAACTTGGTGCGAAATTTGGTGATAACGGCACGAATTGTTGATTCACCTGGTCGATTATGACAACCACAATATGGTCGTAACAAACGATACACATTTTTCTAAGAGCACGAATTTTGATAGTAAAATTTCGTAAATCGTTGCTCGTTTGTAAGTCTTCCCATGACGAAATGGCATAG
Organism: Henosepilachna vigintioctopunctata; assembly: GCA_030704895.1. Classification (NCBI taxonomy): domain Eukaryota; kingdom Metazoa; phylum Arthropoda; class Insecta; order Coleoptera; family Coccinellidae; genus Henosepilachna; species Henosepilachna vigintioctopunctata. Next base: position 418,907 of record JARQZJ010000037.1, on the reverse strand, counting down.
TATACTGAAAACTTTCCACTTTTTTGTACCATCACTCAAATCTGTTACGAATTTCAGAATAGTTGAATATAATGATCAAAAAAATGGCAAAATATTCACTCACCTCCAGAATAAAACACCAAGAAATTTATTGAGAAACACAATTGACAAACTTTCGTGTTTGAATTGCCCTGGAAGTTACATTGACCAAACCGCAAAATGGTTAAATCGATTCATCGTTCAACACAAAAGCGATTGCAGGATCCACAAGAATGCTTGTGTTCTGGCGAGACACAATGAGAAGAGGCCCTAGAAAGAAACAAAATGTACTAAAACAGATAAATCTTGAAGATATTTCACATATCTAAGCCTGGTAAATTAGTGAGTTTCAAAACTGACACAGATCTATTAAATGCCATTTTCAAAAATATTTCCGATAAAATTTAGATTTACATTTTGAGAAATGTACAAATTGTTATTCATTTTATTTGGTGTGGAGTGTAAGACACTCACATTATTTCAGTCTGTCAGCATGGTGTTTAATATGTGACAATGCTAATGACAGTAATCATGTTGTTAGTGAAAAAATAGCGTGCATTATAAGTTAATAACTTAATAGGTATTCCCCTGAAGGAACTGATAGATATACAGCGAAATTTGAGGATTCAATTTGTATTATTTACGGACAGCAAACCCGATAAAGTTCCTTTATTTTATATAAATATATATATATATATATATATATATATATATATATATATATATATATATATATATATTGATATAACTCTTGGTAAACATTATGAATATTATTATCTAAACTCTTGAAGATTTTCAACATTTATTTAACAATATTATAGTCAACATGTTTCGATGTTAGCTCATTTTCAAGAGTCTTGAAAACGCTTTCACTTGAATAAATTGTTACATTTGTTGATTACAACTTATGTCGAATCTAATGACTAATTTAATTTTATTATATATATATATATATATATATATTATATATATATATACCATATATATATATATATATAGAAAAATATATATTTTGAAGAAGATTATCTGAAGATTTTCAACATTCTTTTTTATATGAAGAAACTTCATTTCCCTTGACGTTTTTTTGTTGATTATAACTTTGTCGAATCTAATGACTAATTGAATTTTATTATCTAATTAATATTGAATAGTGAAGAGGTTTCCTCATGGTTCAGAAGACGAAAACACTTTCGAAGCGATTGCTGAGCCAGAAACACTCCTCTGAATAGTGAAGAGGCAAAACAGCAAAGTTGATCAACAAAATAACAATTAAAGTTTTGAATTCTTTATCTTTATATATAAAAATTTCGTGTCACGTATTTGTCCGCGATGGACTCCTAAACTACTAAACCGATTTTAAATTTGATTTGCATTCCGTGTACATTTTGATCCAACTTGAAGGATAGGATAGCTTACATCTCAATTTATAGTCACAATATTATTTTATTGCAAATTATTTGTCCTTAAGAAAAAAATTATTTGTCAGTTGCAATTATCTATTAGCTCCAAATGATTCTAACAGATTAGTGCTAAATTAAATTGAAATTAAAAGTATTTATAATTCAAAATAATAAATATTGTTAAAGATTTAAAACTCGAACTGTCCTACCTACCTCATTTATAGGTTTAAGTGTCACATGTTATTTACTTACAACATTGTAATATATTTATTTGTTAAAAACTTGAATAATAAAAATAATAAATTTCAAAACTAATGCGTTTGTATTAATTTTTGCTTAATATCAACTGTACGAAAGTTTTGTTCAATCGTGTTCAAAGTTCTTCCCTTTCAAATCAAAATCCAGTGGGTCCTTATATCAGCTTTAACGTTTTCGTCTTCGTTCGTAAATAATAATTTCTTTATATTAGGGGTAACAGTAGTAGAAAATCAGTCATGGAGGTCGCCATGTTTTTTTACAAATGGCATATATGTAAAAAAACAATATCGAATAGTTTACTATAATGTAATATCACAAGAACCTTAGCCACAGCAACGCGGGGCTGGGTCTGCTAGTTATTTATAAAATTCAAATACTCATTTGTTTTTATAAAGTTGTAATCATCAACGAAACGTTAACAGAAATGCAGTTTTTTCTTACGATAAAGCATGTTATTGTTGGAGAATATTGAAAGAAAACTATATATATATATATATATATATATATATATATATATATATATATATATATATATATATATATATATTATATATTAAATTGTATTCAAATATTATCTGTTTTCCGATACATACGAATAATATTTAAGAGTTAAGCTGTTACAGATTTATTGTTCATCATATTATAAAGATAATACAATTTGGTACGTTTCGGAGGTATATATATTAGACTGAGGAATATTCCTTCCTCAGTCTTTAGAATATATAAGATGTATCACTTGTGAATCAAGTCTCGTCAGAAGTAAAAATTAATGAATAGTGATAACAATTATATAAACATTTTCTGATAAAAAATATAATAACCTCATTCAATCAAAAGATACATTTACTGATCAAAATTATAAAAATCTCATTGAATGAGGTTATTAAAGGTTTTATCAGTGTATGTATATTTCATTACTGTTAATTAATTTTCACCTTTGAATACTATCAACTTAGTGGTACTATTTTATATATTCTTAAGACTGATGACGGAATATTTACGTATTATATTGTAACTACTACAGTAATTGTATTTCAATAACTGCCATACTCTTATCATTATTATCATTTTTTTCTCCGGGAAATTTCGAATTAAGAATTATTAATAACTATTTTTAAGGTATTGGTAGAGTTCTTAATTAGGTGCATATAATAAAGTGCTATTAAAGTGGTATTATTATGTTTAATATTTTGGGAAAATGCACAGAGCTTAAAAAATTTTCATTCTGCAAAAGTATGCAGTGAGGGAAATTGTCGGGATGAGGTGTAAGGGGTCTTGTCGACAAGGTTTTCAGGAAAAATGATTTTTTGACTTTACTGCACTCTATATTTATAAATTTTTGGTTTTTTTTGCAAAATTGTCATTATTTTGAGGAATAGAGAAATGTAAATAATAATAGAAAAGTCTTGCCATACAACTACCCAAGGCGTAATCTACCTAAAACAGAAAAGGGTGTTTTATATATGGGTATCAAGCTTAATAAAAGGTTTGAAAAATAGGTCCTCTGCCTGAAAAGCTCAGGGATGAAAATGTTTCCTCTAGTATTAAGAAAGTTTTATATGACTTAATTGTAAATTGTGAAATATACAATTTGAGGGAATTTTTTTCATATTATATGTCAAATAGATAATAATTTCAATTTCAATTAATTTTTGACCTATTCTCTACTCATTGTATTTTCTTTGGTATGTTTTTTTTGTGATTCTAAGAAATGCAGTGCTTTGGAGAATAAATTTATTATTATAATTATTATCATTAAAAAGTGAAGACTTCACAGAATTACTTACTTAGGGTTTACTATATGATAACTATATTTTTATAGGGATTTTTTATAGGGATTATTATTCGATGAATATATTTTTAATAATTGATGAAGCCGATACTTGATGTGAATCGATAAACATAATAAAACAATTGTTGAACTATCCGTACGTTTCTCATCGAAACTTTTCATTTGAAAAAGGTGAATCTCATCGATTCACCTTTTTCAAATGCTACGTGCAGACTAAAATATATTTTTGACGTGAAATCGCTATTTGTGTGTAAATTTATTCATCGTAAATAACACCTCAAAAAATGTATATAGCACAACAATGAAATGAGGAAAAAGTCACTGATAAATTTATGAGAACCAGTAAGCAAAAAAAATTTAATCTGTGAATAATAAATTACTTCGGCAAAAGGTTAAAAAGTTATTACCCACCCAAAATAAAAACAAGAAAAATCAAACAAATTTATTGTGAAATGTAGAGAAATTATTCTTAGTAAAAAATGTTGCAAGGTATTTTAAGTGATAGTTAGTGGTTAGGTTGTTAATTATATTGAAAAATCTAGGTATTCACATAAAGTATTTGTTGAAGTTATGGATATGAATGTTAACTATTTTAGAATATTAGATGACGAAATGGAAATGTGGTTGTGAATTGAAATCAATTCGAATATATTTTCAGATGAAGGTACATTACAGATGTTTAAACATCTGGGTGCGCAATAATAGATATAATAAAATATGTAACTATAAACGAGTATTTCAATTAATTTTTTGTATTCAAAATACTTTGTGATACATTCTATTCTATTCTATTTTCTTCAAATCTATCTAAATTTACACTATAAAGTGATTTCACAAATGATACCTTCTTACTTGATAGTTCTGATGTTTCTTCGATCAATCCTTTTCTCTACTCGTCGGCAAGAGTGGCAGCTCCGCAATATTCTTTTCACTACTCTGCATACTTCAAAGAGTGAGGCAACTGTATTAAATCATAACTTGACATTAAACTCTCGGTTCTGAGAAGCTTCTCAACAATGCTTTAAATGATTCCATTGACACTGTTCACTGTTGACTACCACTTTTACATTCAATTTATACGGGCATTATAGTTACCATGAACAGCTCCCGGAATTTATAATTAGTTTTTTATAACAGTAGTAAATAATGAATATGTCAACTTTCAGTTAGGTGATTTTCAACTTACATAAAGGAAGATGTTATGTTGAATTTTGTCTTATCCACCATTTACCTGAGATAAAATAGAAAGAAATAATGTATATATTATTTGTCAATGGATCCCAGTCGATATCCGATAAATTCTGAAATCAATAAAACTACGAATAAAAAATCGGATATTGCCGGGTAAATAAAATGAAAACGCCAGGTGAAAAAGATGGTTCGAAGATGATACTATGATTTTTGGTAGAGGTAAAAATATCCAGACTATGACAGAATGGATCAATAGAGACTTGGCAACAATAAACGAATGGCTAAGCGATAACAGTTTATCGCTGAATGTTACAAAGTATAAATTTACAGTTTTTGATACAAGTAGAATTCTTAAGGCAGTTAGTAATGAAAATATAAGTATTTAAATTGAAAACCAGAACATTGAAGGGGTAAAACTTGTTAAATAGTTAGGCGTTATGTTAGATGAGAAATTGAGTTTAAATGATCATGTCGACTTGATATCGTCTAAAATCTCCGAGAAAATCTATTTTCACAAAAGAATTGGAAAAATCTGACCACATATATGAAGTGATTGCTCTCTAAGTCCATAATTATGCCACACTTGTTATATTGTTCCACTCTTTTATTGGAATTGAGTAAAGAAAAAATTCAATAGCTACAAAAGTTACAGAATAGAGCTATGCGAACAATTTTGAAATGTGATAGATATACTCCGATACAAAGCATGCTGAATTGTTCAGAACTAATGTCAGTTAAACAGAGTATACTTTTTGCTACATATATTTATATTTAAAGTTAAAAACAACATTGTTCCCATATAAAGTAATAATAAATGTAACATGTGTCAGTGATGTGCATAGTTATAATACAAGAAAGGCTGACAATTTCTACATGCAAGTTTGTAAGCATTCTAAATATAGGAATAGTATATTTTATGAAGGATTAAACGCATTTTATAAATTGCTTAACTTCATAAAAACAATTAGTGACATTAAGGTATTTAAGCGTAAATTAGATAAGTTCGTTTTGAATATATAATTGTAAATAATATATTTTGAACCTGAATGTATGTATTATTTTTCAATAGATAATTCTAAAATAAATATTATTATTTATTATTATTATTATAGAAAACGAATTGAATGAAAAAAATTGAAAACCAAATTCAACATCAAAAATTAAGAGCATAAAAATATGCAGAGCATATGTCCAGGTAGAATGTTTGAATATATCCGAAACATAAAAAATATCAAATTTAACTTCTTCTGAAATTTTATGCTTACAGTACAGTACAATAATTATGTTTTTTACTTTTTAAAATACCTACCTTGTTGTAAAATATTGGCAATATTTCTCGTCTTAATAATAACAGAACTATGGAATAAAAATCAAATTTGCTGCAATATATAGGACATGCAGCTATTTTACTGCATCAAGTATTGAAAACCAAAATCTACATTTAGAAAATAGTTTACACAAAATCAATAATAAGCAATGTCTTTAAATCAGTGATTATAAGCAACCTGATCTCTTTGTTCTTGATAAAATTAAGTAAAATGCTTCTCACCAATTCGAATAATTACGATTAAGAATTTTTGACCCACGAATACCAGTAACCTACGTTTCGAGCTACTTACACATTATCAAGTGTCAAGTATGCAGTTGTATTGAAATATTGACAATGTATTAGTATCTAGTAGAATATTTTGATTTTTTTTCAAAACTGTAAAATATATCGAAGTATTTTAATTAGATAAGGCGTTGGTTTGAATAACTATTAGCAATCAGTTGTTAGCAATCTGTCGAAAGTTTCTGATGTTTTCGATTGCATCTCGATGTGTTTTTCACTAGTACATATATTTCTAGTTTCCTGAAGAAGCCGTAAATGATGGCGAAGTATTGAAATCTTAAAATAAAGTACTACACATATTGAGGACCTCCTACTTGAAAATATGAAAATATTTTATTTGACACTGTTTCATAAGGTCGATCAAAGAAATAATTGTAAGTAAGTATATTAACGTATATATCTGAAGTCGTATATTCATTCAATCATTCAATTTGTTTTTTGCATAGGTTATGTTATTGAAATTATATAAAATTGCATATTAATTTTTGAATTATAGTAAACATTTGCCATTAAATAAGGAAATTTTAAGAATATTCATTCTATGTTTCAATTATTCTGCTATGTAATATTTCTGCTATGTAATCTGCTATGTAGTCGTTTTAATGGAATGCATTGTTTGTTCCTCTTGAAAAGTTTCATTCGCATTTGATAAAAACCTTAAAAATTATGAGTTTTCTATAAATAACAGTACAGAAAATGAAAAAATATAATCATAAATTTTCATCGACTATTTCCACTTTGATTCTGTTCTTCCCAATTTTTCGAATTCATCAGTGAAATCGCAAACATGAGCGATTATAATAGTTGAATGCAACACTTCATTGGCTTTCAGGTGTAGTCCTGTCCATAAGGAGGTCTAAAAAATTATTTTCGAGTAGAATGGGGAATAAAGAAGTAGAAGAATGATACCTATATAGGTAGATTAAAGAACATAAGAGATGAAATTTCTCCAACTTCGTTGGCGAGTTTATCCTATTACTTTCAATTATATGATTATAAGAAACTAGAATTAATTTGTCTTATTAGTTCTCCTTCAGGTTTTAAAGCATTCTTGATCCTCTGTTCGAAAGATCATTTTTTTTACAATTTACAAATTAATCAATAACCTACATGCTCTTCTCCCGAACCATAAAAAATTAAAAACCACAGTTATAATTAATAAAATACGTAAACATCTCTTAGACTGCCAAAAGTGAGCTCATGTTTTCATTTATGTTCTTGCTACATCACAAAGCTCTCCCGAGTGCTCGCTCGCGCCATGCTCGACAAGAACCAGTTTTAATTTTTATTTTATTTTTCATATTTTGTATTTTTATTGATTGTTTTTATTTTTCATTTCATTTTGTACGTTAGGCATTTCTCTACATATCAACAATTTATTTTTATTTCAAGGTTCAATGGAAGAACAATTTATTCGAATTGCGCCTTGTGATTGTTCTACCTTATATCTTTTTAATTTTTATGAATAGTTTCTGTTTTTCTTACAGTATACATATTTTTATTTTTTCTCATTTTCGATGTGATCTGTATCGCCGCTTGAGAACAATAAAGACATATTATTATTATTATTGTTTGTTGTCTGTGAACAACAAACATGAACAAACATTTCTTTGAATTCCACAAATAGATTAAAGTTATACTCATTCTGAATTATTATTATAACTACCCTGTAATGTTTCATTCATCCTACCCTAACAGAAATTCTAAGCAAAAGTGAATTTAAATCTGTAGGAGTTTAAAATGAACTTAATTAATTGATGAATATATACACAAATGAGAACGTATTCTATAGATTCCTATTTCTCAACCAACTCTTCGGTTTTCAATGATATTAACAGGGAGACAACGAAATTACTGTTCAGTTAATAATTCCGTAACGATTAGAAAAAAAACTTATGCCTATAGTTTATCAGGAGATTTTCAAACAGCCCAATAATATGGTGGGAATCGAACCCTCCAGGACCAGTAAACCGAAAGCATATTGGGTCTCTGTACGGTTCCATACGAGATGTTCACATAAGAGATGTCTGAATTCGTTTTTTAATTTACTATACATTCAAGACGAAAAGGATTAATCGTATAACCCTTAATAATATTCAATGAAACGTATATTGAACAGTATACGTGTAAAAGCACTATAATGTATGATTAATTCTCTTTGTCTTGATTTACGACAGAAAAATCTTTGACGACTAGCACACTATTCTGATTTAAATCTTCCAGAAAAGAAATGGTAAGCTGAAAAATTATATACAGAAATGGAGGTTTTCTTCAGCTGTTAATCAAATTCAGGACTTGCAAATATCTTCATAAGTTGGGAGAAACAATCTTCACTTTAACTAAAACGAGATTAGATTGTAGCATTGTCAAACTCAACGTAAATCTATTTCTTCTAATCACATTCATGTTTATCATATAGATCCATAGGTATATATAAGGAAAATAAACAAATTTCCCATTTGAACGTATGCAAAAAATTCTCAAGGTGAAGAAAACTATTTGAATCCAAACATTTTTCATGAAATAAATATTTGAAATGAAATAAAGTCTTATATTATGCTTCCGATAATACATAATTTGGGAATCTAGTATAAATACATAATAGAATATAAAAAAAACAAAACACATAAAGAATATTGTATATTGGGATATAAACTTGTTTGGAATATAACCATATGTTAAGTTTAAAAACACGCTGTCTGTTAGCTGTTTTATTATTAATGTCCGGTAAGGCTCCTTTCAATGTAATATAATCTTCACTTCATTGTAAATGTAAACGAATTGAAGGCAACACAATCGTGCCTTCAAAGGTTGTTCCAAAATCTCTATTCTATCGACTGAGTGCACCGTGGTATCTAATTGAAGAAGTAGTTTCTTAAGAATAAATTGAAATTAAATACTAAAACTAAGTATTAATTGTTTCATTGCCTAAGTTTTATTCAAGTGGATTTTTCTGACAATGATGGTTATCGTTATGGGGAATCATTTCTTCCAGACCTTTTTAATTCACCTGCTGTGAGATATGTAAGAAGAAGATCTGATTATTAAAGTTTCCAAACATGCGAAAATGATTGTATATAATCTCATTATCCATTAGGATACATATTATGCTATTTCACTAAAAGAACAGTTGGCTGCTATGAAAAATGTTGCTCCAATGAATCATAAATACCATTATGCATGCATAAATACTTCCATGTACATATATGCTGCACATATACATCACAACTTCTTTAATTCCTCGAGGCTGCTCTTTTATCCAGATGCAGAAGAGGCTCTTTTAGTCTAAAAGTGTTGCATTCAGTTTACTTGATCGTTACTCACGTTTCCTATATGAACTAATACGAAAAACCAGCCTGTATCACTTCTTCCCTAGTTGATTTCTTGAATATACAAGCTTCATATTAGAATTATCTACCAATAAAACTCTATTGATCTATTGCTCTCAAATCTAGATATACATTTTGTATTTGTGTTTGCCTTTTTTTAACTAGCCTTTGCGCCCTTCTCTTTGTTTTGTTGAATGCACTTAGTGGTGCTTTGATGAGCTGGTGGTATTTTGGCTAGCTTCTTGTAACTGATTTTTGGAGCTAAAACCAACAGTGATCACCAAGTTTCATTTAGATTTCTTCTATTTGACAAATTTTGATAAAATCTTTCTAAAAGATCATCACTTGCATATCCACAAACAGGTGGAAAGACGTCAAGGTGTAAATGAAAAAAATGGATTTTCAGTGGTTTGTATCACAACATTACAAGCTTCCATTTCATCCTCTTTCAAATCTTGGTCAAACGTAGGATCATTGACAAGTTGTTAAACCTGTGCACAAACAACACCACCTCTAACTTGTTTATCATTCGAAGTAGAGAATTTGTTGTGTGAATATTTGAACACTTCTTATGGTTTACTTAAAAGATGAAATTTTTTTTATTTGTCTTGTAATAAAATTTTTAAATCTCATTTCATTCCAACTTCACGTGCTTTCTGAGTCGTCTCAAATTAATGCAAGATTTAACATATTCTACACTGATAGAATTCAACTACAATTGAGCTGAGAGAGAAATGAGAAGCAGATATTGGTCGTCTGGAAAAAATATAACATCGAATTTTGTTTCAAAAATTGTGAATCATCAGTATTACCGCATTTTGGCCTGTATTTATCCCATACCAATGATGAAATCCTCCATTTGAGTTACTGCGACAGACACCCCTTGCCTCATGATCAATACGGATGTCAGATCTCGCGGCAATCTGCGGTCACCATGACAACGACGCCCGTGGCGCGGGCGTCATGCAACGTGCCTGCGTGCCGCCGCCATCGCTGCGCTGCCCCCGCATTGCTCGACAGCATCGCTCCAAAATGGGATGTGTAGAAAAACGGAGACTATGCGACATATGTTATTTTTGGTGGAATTCGACGGGGGTTGGGTGTTGCCGCCGCTCCTTGGTGATGCAGAACCACCCACCACAACCGCCGCCCCCGACGATTCGGAGAATATTCATTTCGCTTGAAATTGGATACGTCATCAAAGCTTTAATTTTAATGGTATTGTCGGAATGGGTTTGTGTTTTTCAGGGAATATTTGTGCATTCTGAATTTTTTGATGATTTGAGTAGGTATTCATCTGGATTTACTGATAAATAATTATATTGAGTTTTTTTGAATGATACATAAAAATGGGCATTTATTAAAATTGATTAAACTTTTATTTCAAATTTTGAATCCAAAAAGGATTTCAAATATAAAATTCAGAAATTCGATGTCGAATAATAATAAACGTCTTTATTGCCAGACATAATGTGCTACATAAGAGAAGGCGAAATTTCATTTCCAGAGTCGAAGAGAATTCATAATTCTATGACTTTCGAGAAAATCATCAATTTTATTCAATTATTTCAATTGAATAAAATCGGATAATTTTATAAATTCAATATCATTTGTCGAAAAATTCAAATTAACCAAAAGAATGTTATTGTAGAGCTAGATATGCTTGAACGCTTCCGATGTGATGTCTTCATTATCCTTCAAGGGATAAATGTTAGAGAAATATTGAATGCATATATTTATATTATATAATTAATTATATATTTATAAAATATATAAAGTTCTCTAAATAATAATATTCAGAAAATTTCTTGAATGAATGTTTTAGTGTTCATTTGTAGCTATTGACATTTGAAAACATCATAATATGATGATATTTGTCAAATAGACATTGCAATTCAGTAGATACCTACGGGTAAAGAAGATATGTGAAAGTTCGATGCTTTTTGTGTCTATAATATGAGAGATGTTTTCTACTGATTCCTATAGATGGAATTGTGGAGTATTCATTACTCTACGGTCTTCCACTTGGAGTCACAAGAAGATGATTGGAGATTTCCACTCCGATGGACGTGGTGCGACTGACGACTTCCTTGCAGAACGAAACATAAGTCTCGCACTTCCATCAGGTGTGGCATCGATTTCAATATTTCTCTAACATTTATCCCTTGAAGGATAATGGAGACATTACATCGTACACATTGACATATCTAGCTATATATATATATATATATATATATATATATATATATATATATATATATATATATATATATATATAATATTTTCAATAACAATAATAATTTTATTCAAACTGTACAACAGTCAAGTCAAAGTAAGTAACAATTCAAGGTTGCATAATATATTCATCAATATTAATTTAATCGCCAATCTCTTCTAGGCTATAAACATCAGGGTTTTAAAATATATAAAACAACTTTTAATTTCAATTTAAGTAACATCTACAACACAATATACATGTACAATATCCTATCATGAGAGTTAAGGTTTAAATGATTAAACTATTGAACAGCAACAACATAAATATAATTTGCTAAATTCATCATTAAGATTAAATATCAATATTATTTTCCGTAGCATTTGATCTCAGTTGTTTCTTTTCTTCTTCTTTTTTGTTTTCTGATTCTATGTTGTAATCTTTACATTTTCTTCATTCAATATATTTTTTATTTTTTGTGTTGAGCTAGTTAAATTAGGTATGTACGCATAATAATTTGTATTTTCTCCTTGCTCTCTTCTCGGTTCTTCGAAAAATACTTTCTGTTTGTATTACTTGACGCATTTGATAGCTTCCTAATCATGCTGACGGGATAAGAATTTTGTAAAAGTATTTCTTGTAGATTTCTCAATGCCTCTCTTCTGACAGTGTCATGGCAGATTTTATTGACTCGGAGTCTCATTTCTCTGATGAAATTTATTTTGCGTCAATACCAAATATAAATAACTTAACACAAAAAAAGATACCACTACAAATACTGAGTAAATAAACCCTTAAAATCATCATAAATATATATGTATATGTAACTCATTTATTCATAACAATTCTCGATATTTCGACAATTTTTGTGTCTTCTTCAGGAGAAAAACAAGCTGCAAAAATGACTACAATGATCGAATTCAATACGTAAATTATATAAAACTACTTACAATTTGAGTTGATGCAGTGATAATAACAGAATTAAAATTATTCAATAAACGTGTCTTATTTTGTTTCGACTTGTACCGTACATGTTGCTGAACTGAATGGTGAGAATGTCAAGGCTTTCTAAGTCTTCAATTAATTGTTTTTCTTAAACATATATATATATATATATATATATATATATATATATATATATATATATATCTTGAAGAAAAGGTTTTTCGACTTTTGTCAGCAATGTCGGTGGTCTTCTAGGTGTTCGATTCGTCGTAAATTCAAGCAAACCTACACGAAAAGTATTTTAAAAAAGGATGGATTAACAAAATAAATTTACATTCATGATGAATGATCATAGCAAGTTTCGACGGAAAGTGTATATGTGCCAGCAAAGCTGTGAAGGTTATTTGGCCATCTAACTTCCAATAACGACAATTTGTGTTTAGTTTTTGCATTAATTTTTGACAACTTCCATTACTGTTTTAATATTTTCGTCATTTAAATCTCAGAGTCAATCTGGTGTTCTCAGTCTGGAAAATCCAAGGAGCCAAATTCGAACCTGGCGTGTAAGGCCGAAGGCAGATCCTATAAAACTGACGTATTGTTGTGGCCTGCAGGCATCATGCAGATCCAGTTTCAATTTGGCGGGAAACGCACCGAAGCGATACAGAACTCGCTCGGAAACATCAAACAATATTTCCATATTATTTTCCCGCTCGACTCTCATGTATGAATTATTCTGCATGTGTTGCCCTCGCTTGTTATGCGTCTGCAGAACATGGAATTTCAGAGGTAATTAGTCAGTTTGAAAGTGGTCTGGTTTCATGCGGATAATATTATACTGGGTGTTTTGCGTTTCATTTTCTTTTTGGATATACATTATAACTCTATGATGATGGACACGATCTAATGATATGCATACCTAAGCAAGGAATCGAAGTAATGTGGAATATTGCTATGGGAGCTTAGACGTTTCATTTCGAAAAGAAAAGTTCATACTTTTGTAAGAACTTTGGTTAGAAAGAATTTTGACTGCGTTTAATTTTGATCACATGAGCAAGTTCTGGATATTCTAGTGAAAAACTAAATATACGAGATATACACCTACATGTACGTTTAAAACGCATCTTCTCCTTTTTGGCACAGAACCTCTCTTACGTAGCTTCTCTTAGAAGTAAACACTTTCATTACAGCCATTTCGTTTTGAACATTTTTATATAAAATAAGAAGTGAACGAATAATTTTACCAAACTAAAACTCCTGAAGATATTCGTTGAATATACAGATTGTCTCAAAAATATCAAAAAAATAAAAGAAGCGGAAAAGATATCATTGAAAAATGAGGTTGAGAGTACATGAAGTTGAAACTTCATGTATTCCCATTATAAGACATTTTAAAAACACTTTAAAGTCCATCAATTGTTATTGTGTTGAACTTATTTATGTTTCTTTCTCAGACCAAATATTCGTCACTTCTTCAGAAACTTCACGTTTTCTTACAAATTCTAGCTGTGTCAAAACATTTCAATGAATAATTCTCACTAAAATACGGCATAATGATGACAAAGACGAAAGTGTTTCTTTGTTCGTACGAATGACAATTTACATTCAACCAAATTGTTGAAGACCAAAAGAAACCAAAGAGTTGAAATTACGAAATGGATATGTTGTCGTTCTGATTGAAATTTCAAACAAATTAGATTGTGATTCATACGAAAATAAATATTTTGATAATTGTGCAAACAGAAGATCCTTCTCCAGAACGATCAAATCGTCCAACTGTTTGTTATAAATAGTCCAAGGAATCGGCCTATCAATTTTTTCCTCATGTTGAATGACACTTTGAATAAAATAAATGTTTCCGGCACTTATTAGAAACAAGTTGACCATGCGAACTTTGTACGCCCATTTATTTTACTATGAATAATTTTCAAAAAACCGGAAAGGCATGTTTTACTATTTGTGCTACACTATCTTGTTTTCAATATATATATCCCCTCTCGAGTCAAACACTTACTCGCTTACTAAGGGATTGTAATACTTCCTGTTTTTTCAAATCAGTTATTTCAAACATTCCTATATGTTTGATGTATTGGAAGTTATTAACCTGTCCGTTCTATAGTTGAACGGCATGTTTTGATTTCGTATCAATTATTTGTCCCATATATCTCATCATATCACTTATATGAGATATTTGCTGGATATAAGTCAAAAAATGCTCAGAATTTAGTCCATTCTCGGAAACCAATGAATAGAGTGGCTCTGGTGGCTTTACCAATAGCGTGTATTTGAATTGACTCTTCGCCCAATATTTTGTCGCGTCGTTGGTAGTATTTGGTTATCAATAACAATGAAACTTTGCCTTGCAATATTGACTTACAACGTTCATTGGTACAATAGCCACGATTTGCTGTGAACTGTAATTCATTTCAACGTGATAAATGAATGCAGGTCGATAGGAGTTACATGCAACCTGTTCATATTGTTAATTTCGATTCCATCGATTCCGTTCAACTTCATTCGAGTTGCTCGTTAGTTTGACTTGATCTTTATATTTTTGACTGGCTGCATTGCGAGTTCTGCGACCTAACCACTAAAGTTTGTACATCTGATACCTAGCATTTTAAAAAACGAAATTTCAACTGTAAATTTAAGAACACTATGTTTTCTTCTTTATTAGATCTAATTTTCTCGAATGCTCCATGTCAAATCTCTCCTGACAATTTTTCTCTTGTGAATGCCGATCTCCAACATCCTCCAATTCATTTCTATGTATCTTGGAGCTCAAAACATGTTCCTCCCATGGCCGTGACTTTTATGGATACTAAAGAGTTCAATTTTCGTAAGGCTAATTTTCCGCTAATGTACCAAATGATATTGAATACCTCTTGGAACAGTGTCTTCGAGTCAACTCAAATCGATGAGACATGCGACAAGTTTTATTCAATATTAAATGATATATTCTTACAAACTGTACCTTATAAAATAAAGAGGAAAAGACGTTTTCCTCCTTGGTATAATTCGAATTTAATAGACAACATATTGAGAAAAGAAAAATATCTGAATAGCTTCAAAAAGTATGGTGATAATCTTTATCTGGCAAGGTACAAAAATCTGAGAAAAACCATTAAGAATGATATTGACTTGGCGTATAAAAATTTTATTCAAACAGCAGAAAATAATATTGTGCAAGATCCCTCTTTTTTCTGGTCTTACATTAACGAGAAAAAAGGTATGTCTAGAATTCCTGGTGAGATGAGACATGGTGAGCGTACTTATCATAAACCATCATCCATAGCTAACGCCTTTGCTGAATATTTCAGTTCTGTATATGATACATCTTTGAACAACAATTTATGTGAGGTGGACTATTCAGATTGTAATGACGCGATAAATATCATTTCAATAACTCGGAAACAAATCATTATTGCCGCAAAGAAACTCTCCAATAAACTTACGTCTGGTCCTGATAAAATACCAAGTTTTATTGTGAAAGATTGTATTTATGCACTTTCGGATCCATTAGCACATATTTTTAATCTTATAATAAGCAAAGCCACTTTTCCTAAAATATGGAAATCGGCCAAGATAGTACCTGTCTTGAAAAAAGGTGATCGTTCTGTTATAAACAACTACAGGCCAATATCCATCTTATCAAACTTCTCCAAACTTTTTGAAATTGTGGTCTATAATGTTATATATCCAGCCGTCAGAAATAGCATCAAGATTGAGCAACATGGATTCATGTCAATGAGATCTTGTTCAAGCAATCTAATGCTGTTTTCACAGTACGTTTCTGAAGTACTAGACTACACCGGTCAAGTTGATGTGATCTACACAGATTTTCAGAAAGCATTTGATAAAGTTGCTCATGCGCTGTTGGTACAGAAATTACGCAACAAATTTGGATTCTCTGATAGTCTCACCAACCTGTTTCATTCTTACCTGGTTGAACGACGTCAATTCGTACAGCTGGAGGGTATACAGTCGTCTGAGTTCATTCCTACCTCTGGAATACCTCAAGGGTCTAATCTTGGACCACTGTTATTTATTCTGTTCGTAAATGATCTGATGGATAATATTCATTCTCCACATTTGATGTTCGCAGATGATTTGAAACTATATCATGAAATAAGGTCACAGGACAACTGTGCTCAACTTCAGCTCGCGCTGGACCATGTTGCTAGTTGGTGCGAGAACAATTATTTAAGTTTAAATGTGTCAAAGTGTAATGTTGTTTCATTCACAAGGAAAAGGGATCGCATTGATTGTGATTATAGCGTCGGTGGTCAGGTTCTCTCTCGTTCAGATAAGGCGAGAGATCTTGGTGTAGTCTTCGACCAGAAGCTTTCCTTTGTCCCACACATCACCCAACTTATTTCATCTGCTGCGAAAATGTATGGATTCGTTATACGTAATGGCAAATATTTCAATAATTCTTCAACATTGATAGGACTATTCAATACCCTAATCCGTAGCAAGTTGGAGTATGGCAGCACGATCTGGCATCCCATTTACACTTGCCATCAACGCCATCTTGAGGCTATTCAGAGAAGGTTCTTGAAATTCTTAGTGTGGAGGGAGGATAAAGTTTATCCACAGAGAGGAGTCAATCGTAACGAATTATTGAGTCGATTTAGTTTTATCTCATTGCAGAGCAGGAGAGAAACTTTATCACTCAAATTCTTGTACAAATTACTGCACAATAGTATTGATTGTCCTCCTCTCTTGTCCGCTTTGAATTTTCGTGTTCCTAGGCAAAATTCTCGTAATACAGAATTATTTCACCTAGAGACTCCGAGGACCAACTCCCTTATGCAATCCCCGATTTGGTTCATGGAGTCTACACTGAATAGAATTGCCAGTAATTGTGACATTCACTTTGACTCCATAGAATCTATTATCAGGAGTTATGTGAACAACGAAAATTGATTGAATTAATTGATTTAGATTGAGTTATCTGTAATATTTCATTGAATGCTATAATGTAGTTTTAAGTTACTATTTTTTTTAGATTAGATTGATCTCTTTGTTAAATCTTTGTTTAATATATAGTTAAATCTTTTTTCTAATTATTTAGTTATTACTTAGTTATGTATTCAATATATATAATGTTATTATTTTCTGTAATTGGATGTTATACCCATTGATATTTCATTGAATGCTATAATGTAGTTATAAGTTACTATTTTTTTTATTTAGATTAGATTAATCTCTTTGTTAAATCTTTTGTTTAATTATTTAGTTAAATCTTTTTTTCTAAATTTTGTAGTTATTACTTAGTTATGTATTCAATATATATAATGTTATTATTTTCTGTAATTGGGTGTTATACCTGTTGAAAATAAAGAACTTATTATTATTTATAAGCAAATATACCACGTGCTATGTTAGTGACGTGTATTTTAGTCTATTCAAACTTACTAAAATTTTATATTGAATTGAAATTTTAGTATTAGTCGTGATAGCTCGGAACTAATCGAGATGTGTGATAAAATATTCAGTTCTTTTACATCCTCTTTTTGAGAATTGATAACTATTTTGTACTTATATTATTGATAAAGTATTCATAAATGTTCTAATTTTTGCACTCACTTTTTTGAATTTTTTCCCTGACAATAACAAACGCAACAAAAAAAGTGGAATCGGTAAAGCAGTTGACTACATTTTAGTAAGAAAACGTTTGTATGGGAAAAAATGGATGTTTTAAAGGTTTTTCCGACAATTTTTCAAATTTTTTTTACCATAAAAACCTTGAACGAACATTTTAAAGAAAGAATTGGCAAAATTGGCCAAGGCGTTGTTGAGTTATGCGCTTACCAACAAATTTTGCGACTCATTTTTATATTATAAATAATTGATATGAAGATACTGAGATCATTTATGGACTATCTTTCATGGAGACATTTTCATAAATATCAGTTCAGAGTTAAAAAAAAATCATTATACATATGTTATACATGTTTGCAATAATGACTGTTCCATATATTTTATTTCAAGATTAAGATATAAAATCTATTAACAATTCATCATTATGTCAATTTACCTTGCACCCAACACTTGATGAAATATTGTAATGAATGTATATTTTGATTGAAAACACTTGTCCAAATCCCACAAGACTTTTGTAATTCATTCAACATTTATTTTGAGCTGTATACTCAAATATAAATAACAATTGAATGGCTATGAAATCATATAAAAGCTTCTGGTATACCACAGGTCAATGTACTAGGACCTGCACACCCTCGATATACCAGAAAAAGAACAAACTAAAGTAGCTACATTTGTAGATGACACATGTGAATTGGTGAACGGTGGAATAGAAAAAACGAGGCTATTAAACGAGAATAAATGAGTGCATGTTAATTTTAAAAATGAACACAAAGAAAAAATGCCAATATTCATCAACAATCATGTTATTTTACACACAAACACTAAATACCTAGGAATGAACTTAGATCCGAAGTTGCAATGGCAAGAAAATATCAAGAAAGAAAGAGACGAAGTGAAACTCAAACATAAAAATTATATTGAACGGTATTGGCGTTTACTTGATGTAAATTCATTATAATTAAATATAAGATAAAATTCAAACACTTGAGTCAGTATTCTATTAGCATCTGAAGCTGTTTTTTCATGCTATGTTTTCAATAAAAGTGTAAAACAAAAGATCAAGTGTATTGAATTTTATCTTATATTCAATTATAGAAATTATATTCGCTATAAGATAAACCTTCCGGAATAACAGAGAAGCATATGTTATACAAACAGATCCAAAAGTTCGTATGGACATATGGAATACAACTTTATGTTGTGTCTGCCGAGCAATATTGAAATAGTTCAAAGATTTCAGAGCATGATACTGAGAGATATTGTCAACGCTTCCTGTTAAGTAAGAAATAGAGATCTGGACAGAGATCTAGGAGTGTGAAGAAGATGACAGAAGAAGCAAGAAATTTTGCTGACAAACTTAAAAAGAGGCTTCATAATCAAGCAAACGTCGAAGCAATCCAGCTTTTGAACCAATTTGGTATAATGAGAAGATTCGAAGAAACTCTTCATGTAATGGTGAAAAGGAGACCACAGTGTGTATCGTGTAATGTGGATGGGGAGAAATTCGGCGTTACACTTAACTGTGAGTCTTTATTAGGAAGATATTACTGGTCTTGATAAAAGCTTAATCTGTCAAATGGAAATTTTTGGGAATAATAATATTTCTATAAAGTTTTTTCAGTTCTTGAGACAAAGAATACTCCAACTGTTGAGGGATCAAATTGTCACGACAGATTAAAAAACATAAAGAAATTATGAAACATTAATGAGCTGCCTAATTGCTCTGCAAATAATTAATAACCACCAAAACGCTGTAGGTTTCCGAAATTGAGCGTCCTCTTTTCGAAATTCTGAATTATTAATTCCTACTCATGTAATATTGAAGGATCGCGAAATGAAACCCGGGAAGCTTGAAAACTGAACGGCTGAAAACTGAAAAGCTGTTAGCATCAAAACTCCGAAAGTTTGCGGAACTTGCTCACTTTGATACATTGACTAATTGGCTCTGAATGCGCAGGGCCGGCAGGAGGGTGGGAGAGCTGGAGGTTCAGATTTTGGGATTGATTAAATTTTCATCCTCGTTTTCTTTAGACGGGGAATTTTAAATGAATGAGGTATTTTCCCTGTTTCACAAAACTGGAAAGCCAAATTGGAGACAGTTTTAATTTACGATTATGAAATTTACAATTTTTAATAATTTAGAAAACTTTAGAATAATTTTGGTGATTTATTAGTTATTAGTACTGAACGTGATATTGATAACGAGATATTATTCACAATTCCTCTTCTTGAATTCGGAAAATAATAATTTTTTTGAAAGAATTGAAAAACTGCAATTATTTGAACATTTGCAATTATTCCTGAGAATATTAGTGAATTAGTGTCCTACTACAGTTTTAATTTACGAGTTTGAAAGTAAACATTAGAATAATTTTGGTGATTTATTAGTTATTAGGACTGAACGTGATATTGATAACCCTATATTATTCATAATTTCTCTTCTTGAATTTGGAAAAGGATAATTCTTTTGAAAGAATTGAAGAACGGCAAGTATTTGAACATTTGCAAGTATTCCTAACAATATTAGTGAATTACTGTCCTACCAGGCAGAAAGTTGAATGACTCATATAAAATGATCACTGAAAAAGATAAGTATTTGTAATTTAGGGAAGATTTTGGATTCTTTTTAGTCTGAAATTTTTGATTAGAATGAAGAACGTCTTCATCATGAATTTCAAATCAAAATATTGAATTTATCTGAATAAATGTGCATATCCACCCATTTGAGTCCACCTATTACATCGACGGGCTAGAATAAAAACACAGATAATATAGTTATTTATGAAGTGTTCAACAAATTTTGATTATCGTACAATAACCCAAAGATTTAAAATACAACGAGTTCAGAGCATTCGAAAAAAAACAAATAAAACAAACTCATGTTTGAGAAACACAAAGTTAAGTTCCTATCTTTGTTATTTAAATTGTTTTGTTAAAAATCACAACACACGAAAGATGCCCAGCGATCAAAATTCGGTCACAATTCATTTAATTCTTTTGAATAACTTCAATAGCGTTCTTTTGTCAAAGAATATACTTCTACATCATATTTCCTTCATTATTTCCTTCAGATTTTCGAGCATATCTTGTTTTCCATTGACATTCAATAGGATCAAAGTAAATATAATCATTAGAGTCCCACGACCAGTGGTGTAGTTGGCTTCGAGTGCAAGGGTAAGGCTCCCTCTTTTTGTTACTTTAGGTAGATTTTACAAGCTGACCAATCAATTCACCGAACAATCCGTATTTTGCTTTCATTGAAATCAAAGAATAGAAGAAAAACATTTATAAGTATGAAACAATAATTTTAACAAAAAAAGTTCAATACATCCATGCCAATTTTTAAACAGTATGAAAGTGATTATGCAGACCTGATAATATTCAGGTTATAATTAGAACTATTATTATCAACACATGAAACTATTTTTCAAAGCAATTAAATTTCAAAAATTGTGGATGAATTGCGTGTGTTGATATTGACGAGTGGCCTGAAAATATTAGGTATGCCCAGTAATGGAGAAACAGAAATTGAATCTCAATTTCTTGTTCAATTTCATATCCAACAGTTCAGACTTTCATATCCAAAAACGCTCAACATATTTATAGAATTCGCTGACTATAGTGGGCGAAACTTTCCATCAGATTCAAATTTCTTACTCCATAGTTTTACAAGGTAATATCTTGTAGTTTTGATGAATGCGCAAGACAACAGCTATTCAATAATAACGAGAACCAGATCTCGATTATTAATAGATATTGCATCAAATTTAATTTTTATAAATCTTCATGGTCCAACAATTGAAATTTGGTAACCACAAGTATATGAATAAAAATGGCCCCGAAACCATCGTTAATCGAAGACATGCGAACAAGAATTTGTAAAATTCGAGGCCTCAAATTGAAGAATTTGAGGCAAATGATTTGTGGAGACTTTTATAAATTTGTTTATTGATAATATTTTATATTTTGTTTTGAGATAAAAAAAAATAATTTTCAATTATGTATTATATTTTGATAAATTGATTCATTATTTTGAATAGTGTTGGCGTTTACTTGATGTAAATCCATTTTAATTGAATATGAGCTACAATTCAAACACTTGAATTTTTGATTTACACTTTTATTGCCAACATAGCATGACGTATCGTTCTTAGTTTGATGTGTTTTTTTTCTTCAAACATGTTGTTAAAAATGTTGAGAAAGTATTCTATTAGCATCTGAAGAAGTCCTTTGTAACGACTAAACGCGCATGCTATGTTGTCAATAAAAGTGTAAATTAAAAGTTCAAGTGTTTGAATTTTAGCTTATATTCAATGATTTATTTGTATAATTTTTTCAAATCTAATAAAAATTCTCTTAAAAATTCTAATTCGGACACTCGTAGTCTATTTAAACTCCGCATTACCGATTTGGCATTATATATTTTTGTAGAAGAGGTTCCTCAATTTTTGATTTAGTACTGTACTACTGCTATAGACAAAAATTAACCCCACACTTTGACAATATATTGAGTATGGTATCTATGTGTTATGCTGTGTGTTATTCTAGCATTACTGTGCATTATGTTTATTTTAATTCATTTAATGGATTTCTGATGCATTTTATATGAAAAGAAAAAACTTTATGCACTTATTATAATACCTCCATAATACCTTCAACTGGGTCAAACTTCGTTAATCCGTTAGAGAATTTTCTTGAAAAGAAGTTCTCGCTTCACGTATTAAGATATAGACGACTTCTATTGCAATTTCGGCCACTCAAGTAGTTTTGAGGAATCCAAAAGAACAAAGAAAACATACTATGAAGTGAAGTGTGCTTCCTTTAAATAATTTAATGAAACACTAATTTGAATTTTCTCACTTATTAAATAATACGCATGATGCAAGTTTCAAATTACTACTTCTTGTTCAGATGCTGCAGAATTAACACTAGTATAATTTCGAAAATACAGATGTTTATACCTATTTCAGACTGTCAGAGTATAGAATAACAAAGGAAGAGAAAAGAATGAACAAATAAAAAGATCTCGAAATGTGCTTGAATATGTATAATAGTTATACTACGAAACTGCAGTGGAAATATAATAAATACAGTGATGAAAAACAAAGTCTATTTTTCTCGATGAAACAAAACAAGGATATAATTTAAATTGAACACAGACACCAGGTAATAAAGGGCAGGTATGAAAATCAAAAATTAAACTTGAACATAGAAAACAAGATATTAAAGTAATATTAAAGTTTTATTACCTTGATTTCTGTATACCAATTCAAATTCCCATTGTTATACCCTGCCTATATTATCTGATTTCTATCTTCTTCTCCTTTCCTTTCTTATTCTATATTCTGACACTATAGAATAGGGATGAACTTCTGTATTTGTGAAATTTTACCAGTCTTATTTCAGCATCTGAAGAAGAAGATGTTTTTCGAAACGCGCAGGTGTATAATTCGTATTCGTATTCCAAGTATCGGCCTCATCAATCATTGGTAGGTATGTATACTTTTCATATTTTATAGTTATTTATATGTATATTTGCATAATACGTAAGTATTCATATTTAAGAAACTTACATAATAATTTGTTCTAGTCGAGCATCAGCAAATTATATGCAAAACTCGAATAAATATATTGAAATCTACACTTCATTTATTTCGAAAACGTTCAATTCGATTACCTCCCCACGATACAGTTACCCCGTGGGGGGTACCCAGGGAGAGTTCGAAAGTGGCAGATTGCAATATTTTCCACAGTGATAAGCGCGTTTCGATCAGAGGAAATACACAGAACACGCTGTGCACATCTGATAGCAAATTAGAGCATCAAAAAAGCGAGCGGAATTTATTTCCATCTATTACCGAGGCGATATCGATTTCGGAATGACGGTGACATGTGTGAGGGGTGTACGGAACGAAGCGAGGAATAAGCAAAAAAAAAAACATGAAAGTTTTATTCTATGTTTTCATTTTCGAACTGTCACTCATTTTGTGAAATTTGCAATTTGAAGTAAAGTATTACAGACAAGTTTTTCCGTAAAATGGGAAATTGAGAAATCCAAATTTTATTTATTATTGAGACGAGTAGTAAAATTAAAGTCACTACTGAAATTTTCAAATATTTGTATACTTTACGGTTTCACGGAAAATGTTAATTTACTTATGTAAAGACTAGCTACTCGAAATATGCTTCGGTCTCTCAAGAGCTTCAGCTCTAACCTGAAAAAATAATAATTCTATCTATGAAGTCTATAAAGTCTTTGATTATTTTTTATTCAGTTGATTTCGGGCTGTGTTATTTCATTTTGATATATACATATATATATATATATATATATATATATATATATATATATATATATATATATATATATATATATATATATGTATATATATGTATCCAGGATCTTGGAGACAACAGGCAGAACAGATATCGGACGATAATTCTGACAGTCATCCACGTCACCAGATTTAAAAACAGGAGTCACCTTGGCTCGCTTTAGTTCCCTAGGAAACAATCCTTGCTCTATACATTGATTGAGAACCACGCAAAGTGGCTGCGCAATGAAAAGAATCACCTCCTTCAGAAGAGAAGTCGACATTCCATAAATATCACTAGCTTTTTTATTTTTGAATCCCCTTACAATGTCTGTTATCTCAAGGGACGTTGTTGGTCGCAAAAACATAGATTCATAGTGAGGAACAACCTTATTTTCAAAATATGCCATAGCATCCTCCACGGATGGATTGACCTCGTTGATAATATTCAATCCAATATTGGAAAAATAAAGTTCAGTTCATCAGCTTCTAGCTGACTGTTGACGTCGTGTCTAGATGTTCTTCCCGACTCCCTATTGATCACTTTCCAAATAGCTCTTACCTTATTAGGTGCATTATTTATATATTTATTGTTTAGGATTTTCACATGTTTTGTATAACTATTTCTCAAACGCGATTTCAAACAGTGTATCAAATTTTTTGATTCATTTGACTTTTTCACTTTATGAATGATCTGAGCAGCATCGATCAGATTTTTGAGAGATTTTGTCTCTTCAGATATTATTTCTACATTTCTTCGATGTTTAGTCCTAATTTTAGGAAAACACTCTATAAAATATTTCTGAAACTTATTATGAAAGTTTTCATAACTTCTATCTGCTCTGTTGGTTAACAACGTAGACCAATCTGCTGCGTTCAACCTTTCCTTGAAGACATTTTTATTTGCCTCATTTATAGCATATTGTACTACATATCTTTCTTCATTTTCTACAGGTGATTCGATAGGGAAAATTAGTTTCTGTGTCAGATGATCGGAAAAGCCAGGGTCGAATGTTGTTGAGTGGTAAGTATTTCGGGAGATGTTAGAAAAAACATTATCTATGCATGTGGAGGTAGTGTCAAAAAACATATATATATGTATATGTATATATATATATATATATATATATATATATATATATATATATATATATATATATATATATATATATATATATATATATATATATATTCATTTATTTATTTATAATCATATACCCTTCTACCCTAAGGTGTCGGGTTTACAATTAATTTTTATATATAAACGTTTTGAATCTCTTCTACTTCTTGTTAATATTTTTGCATCTTTCCAGGATTTGCCTCAATAATGTATTATGTTACCCTATACTGCATTCCACGTTTGTCTTGGCCTTCCCTTTTTCCTTTTTGTTTGTACTTTCGCCTCATATGTTGTTTTAACTTGCTATTGTTGTTCATTCTCTGAATATGTCCCCACCAGCTAAGTTGTCGTTGTTAACACTTCTGTTGTATTTTGGGCTTGTATTCCAAGCAAGTCCAAGACGCGCACCCATAAGTTAGAACAGGTCGATATGAGAGGTAATAATGAATACTTGTCTAAAAATCACTGACTGAACAATTCTTTATTCGACTAGTTTCTCCTTTTACGGCATTATCAAGAATAACTAATCCAATAAAGAATTATTCAGTCAGTGATTTTTAGACAAGTATTTATTATTACCTCTCATTTAAATATGAACTATCACAGAGTTGATTTATCGTCCATTGAATTTACAGGTCGATATATTGTGTTATACACTTTTACTTTTGTTCCTTTCGTGATATCTTTTTTATTTATAAATTTTTGGATCATGGTATAATATAGCTTAATTGTTTTCTCTGTTCTTTCATTTATTTCTGCATCTGGTCTTCCTGTTTCGTCAAATGCTCTGTTTGTACGTTACCTATTTTAATTTCTGGGTTGATCTTCTGATTGCCTAACACAAGTATTTTTGTTTCATTTGTGTTGATTTTCATGCCTTCGTGTTTCATAACAGCTTTTCATATATTTAGGTTTTCTTGTAATCGGTTTGACAATAATAACACCTCATCGCCTGCAAAAACTCCTTCGGCTACGTTTACTCTTTCTAAGTTTTTATGGCCAATAAACATTTTTTTTACATTCTGTTCGCTTTTTTTGATAACGTTGTTCAGATGCACGTTGAACTCATTTTGATATTAAGAGGTGAAGTTTCGTGTTTCACAGCAAGTTTGTTGGCCTTCCTTTGAAAGGAGACGATTTCGTCAAATGGAGAAGAATTCATTATTTTTCGTAGATGATTTTTTATAAACTTACTCACTATTTTGTCGAACTGCCATTGCCTATAATTTCAAGTTCAATTTATGATCTTCTGAACAAAGCTATGACTGAATGAAGAATTAAATGATAAAATTAATCGGTATGAACTCTAAAAACAGAACAAATGTTTCAATAACTAGTATTCTGAGAGTTGAGACGAAAATATGAAGTGAAAATGAAATTAAATGAAATGCAAATAAAAAGACAATAAAGTGATATAGATGAACAAAGTGTATAACCTCTTACCGCTGATGAATAAATGGAGGGTTGTTTCAGAAATCGAATTAACGCTACGTTTCGATTAGTTAGTAATGTATCTCTAACCGTTCTCAAGTAAAAACTGTTAGAGACGGTGAAGATACATTATTAACCGAAACTTTGTGTGAATCCGATTTACGATTCCACTCTCCCTTCAATTCGCGACTTTTTTACTGAACACATCCAGTCAGTCACAATTTTTTCTTAATACAAAGTATGAAACTTTTGTCTCAGTAATATCTCTACTCTACCAGCAATCAACCAACTTATTGATTATTATTAATTTTTGTCAACAGAAATGAATATATATATATATATATATATATATATATATATATATATATATATATATATATATATATATATATATATATATATTGCTTAATATATTGAATAACAGCGAACACTCGAACAGTGAATATATTAAATAATCACTGTATATATTGCTTAGTTTTTGTGTGTCTGTTTTCTGGTTAACAGTGGCTTTACATTTCTGAATTTCGATCATTTTTTGTATGGTTTCTTTGAAATGGTGATTCTGAAATTTTTATTCGAAATGTCGGACTAATTCGAATAAAACTCAGGAGCTCAAAAATATTGACAACGGAAACAAAAACTATCATCTCTCGAGTAAGCTCTCGATGCATTCCGTAAAACATCAAACTCTCTGGAAAAACTGTACAGCGCTGTTTCATCCTATTATGGAAATCATCAGTGGCGTGCCTCCAAACAATCAGGTTTCTATATTTTTTCGAAACACGCCAAGTCCCTATATCGTCAAAATGCGTTCGGATTATAATAGGTCTATACTATATAGCGTATAAAAGATAATATAAAAATTAGAGATAATATAATATAGTAACACTATACATGTCATCAGAGATTTTGCAGAGGAAGTAAGTCCTAGTAACATAATCAGAATTGATGTGTTGCTCATTATTCGCGCAACTTTTATTGAAAAGTAGAATAGTATATTAAAAAACAATTATATAAATTCCGCAAAAATGATTCTATTACAATCAATTGTAAGATTAACTCATTAACCGATTGGGCCGATACTTAATGAAAATCTGAATACTTTAAACAAAACTAAATTGTTTTTTGATTTTCATCATAATTCAGTTAAACATAACAATATTGTTTGGCCAACACATTGTTTGCCAATAAACTGTTTATCATCTACATCTGATGAAGGCACTGTGTTGGCGAAATAATATTGTTATGTTTAACTGAATTATAATGAAAATATTAGTTTTGTTTAAATTATGTAAGATTAACAGTTGAAACTTTTGTAGCATTTATCAATATTTTGAGTTGACCTTTTATAATATCTGGTAAAGCCGCACATATGTTGCTTGAAAAGTTCTGTTAGAAAAAAATACTTTAATGTTCAAGTTTACTAGTAGTTCCTAGATTTTGTAATTCACGTAATTTCTCTAAAAAAATTATTATTTTGTTAAGCCATAATAAGAATTTTTGCTGAAAATGTTAACTAAGTTTGTAACATCTTGAAGTATATAGTGTACAATTTGCTCAAATGCAAGAAATGACCTACCTGGAATATTAGGTAGTTTTCCAGGTAGTTCAAACCTACCTGGATAACTGACCAAATTATTTCAGTACCACCTTTTTATAATATAATGTCAATTTAGTTTCAGCATTTCTGATAATGGATCCTTTTAAATTTAGCAAGTTTCAGACAAATGTATAAAAGTAGGTATTCATTCCTACGAGCAGTTCCAATTCAAACATCCTTCACAAAGTGAATCACATAACAAACGTATTTTAAGAGTTATCAACGGAATTCTTCGGAACCACCAGTTAATTTCGGAGTATATATCTCCGTTTCCGCTAAATCTGATTCCAAAAATCGCATTAACTCCAATCCAGAAGCTGTACGGTGCTTCCGAAAAGTGCACGGTGTAAACATATTTGGCGATTAGTGTGAATACGGCTTTCGCATCAAGTATTCAGGGCTTTTTAGAACAGTAATTGCCCGCCGCCTGCTTAAAGCTTTTAGCATTCGCTTCAAACTTTATACATCTTTAAAGAGTTCCCGGCAAAAAGGTGCGCCCTAATACGATGATGCGGTGCTCTTCTATGTTCTCTCTGTGTTCACCCTCTTTATGTGTGTATATGGAATGTTTTTATTTTTTCATACTGGTTGGAATGGAGTGTATGTTTCTTTTATTATGCGGGAATTTCGAGGAGATGGATTTTTATTTATAACCTGATGCGATACAGAGTGTTTTCGTTATACATTACTAGCTTCATTATGATTATAGAAAAAATTACGTTTTGTGTTCAATCACTCTATTTATTGTTTTGCGATTACACCTTTGTACTATTACTACATTTTCAAGCACATTGAGTTGAACAATACGGACCTATTTTAACGTATTCAGGTTTTGTTTTTTACTAGGATAAGCTCATTTTAAGATAACTATTACTGAATATCAATTATTTATTTTGTTACGCGTTTCGACTTATCAGTCCCTTTCAAACAATGTAAATATAACCTAACATTTAAGATTTACATTTTTAACATTTAACATCTCAAATGTTAGGTTATATATACCTACATTGTTTGAAAACGACTAATAAGTCGAAACGCGTCACAAAACAAATAATTGATACTTAGTAATAGTTATTTTAAAATTTATAATATATAGGAGAAAAATGAATGAACGCACAATTAGCGAGAGAAAATGTATTCAAGAACTATGTTCATTTTATTTCTATGTTCAACTATCCACCTATTTTCAATAAATTTATCATAAAAATGATATAACATCGAATGAATGGAACTCATAAAAGTATATTACCTTATGTACATGTATGAATTTTTTGAATTAGTACAGAAAAACCTGATTATATGTGAAAAATCCCTTACATTCGTTATTCAGCTTACCATGAGTTTTCTTTGAGATGTTGTTATATAACAAAATTAGATAGCCCAATTTCTGATACTCAATTTGTTTATAACCAATAATCAATAAAAACTGAACATCATTAAACAGATTGCGGTTAATAATAATTATGAGAGTGAACTAGTGTCCTTTAATTTAGTTAATTCTCCACAAAAAACTCTATCAGAAATTTCTGCGATTAGTATTTCCTTATCAGTCTGATAGAAATTGTAAATATAATAGTTTGACATGCTTTGGAACAGTCAGTCAAAAAGTCAAAACCTTTCTAATAAAACATAATTTTAATATTTCATTTAAAACGAACAATAATTTATCGAGGCACATTAAGAACATTAAAAGAAATTAAAAGAAAAGACAAATCAGGTGTTTACCAATTAAATTGTGGAACATGTCCCGGTATATGAAGGTAGAACAAGTAGAAATTTCGGTAATAGAATCCAGGAACATAAATATAGTTTTAAAAACCATACTTTTGATACGAATTTCAAAATTTTACATAACATACAGAAAAGAAGTCAATTAGATTTTTGGGAAATAGTGGAAATAAATCGGCATAAAAATTTTGGAAATTTGCTCAATGAACAGATTAATTAAACAGTGAATTAAACATTTCACCATTGTTAAATCTTTTCCGGTAATAAAAATTAGATTTCAGAATGGAATATCTTAGGTAAAACCCAAATTCATAGAATCTCAAATTGCCTTCACATTTATACCTGTTTTTTCAAATTTGTTGTTACTTTTCTGTTAGCATCTGAAGAAGTCGTTTGTAACGACGAAACGCGTCATGCTATGTAGTCAATAAAGGGTAAATCAAAAGTTATAGTGTTTGAATTCTAGTTTATATTCAATTATAATGGATTTACATCAAGTAAACGCCAACACTATTAAATAATCTGTAAATGGACTGCTGTCAATTGGAAATTATTCGATTAGGAAACGTATTGTCATCCACAAAACTGATGTAAGAGTGCAGCTATACAGATATACAGTAGCCAATTATATAGCCACTCTAATTCACATGTTCATGTTTCAAGATATTGAAATTTTGTGGTATATTTGACAAATCGGAGTAGCATTTACGATTATCTTCTCTTGTGGACTCTGTGAAACATTCTATACTTTGATCTTTACCAGATTTAGTCATATCGACAGATTGTTTTTTATGTGCTCTCTAGTATACATGTACATAATTCTTCGGAACTTAGATTCAAATTTCCAATATTTCAATTTGAAATTGTACTGAAATTTTGATATACAATGATGTTCGAATTAATTGGGACAAAGGATAAAAAACAATGTTTTCGTAAAATCTTGCCTTTTAATGAAGTAAATACATACAAAATACCATAAATTTTTCATATTAATATGAAGTATTTCCTCTTTTCGCAGAAATTCAAAAACTTCTTGAACTCGTCTCGGCATCGACTCCACTAGCGTAGCGCAGATTTTCTCCAACTCGTCATCATGAAACCACACCTGAATTGCACTTATAATCATTATTTCTTTTGTTGTGCAATTCATTTTTGCCAGTGGTTTTTTAAAAATATTCCATAAATTCTAAATGGGATTGAGATAAGGTGAATTCCCCGGCCAATCGAGTACTTTTATTTCATTCTCGCGCAAAAAGGCCTGCACTTGTTGGGAATTATGGCAGTGAGCCAGGTCGTGGTGAATCCAGTAGTCCACAGTCCACGCACGGTACTTTTTAGCACATGTCAAACGTTTCTTCATCATTTTCTGGGTAAACAATTGCCTTTCTTCTTGGTTTTCTTGCCTTACAGCCAACCTCCAGAAGTCGTTTTCGCACAGTTGAGGAGCTCACCTCCACACCAGAAACCATAAAATCCCTTCGAAGATCAGTGCGCTTGTCTTTCTCGGATTAATTTTGCTATTTCTTATCAACAATTTGTCTGTTCTTGGAGTAGTTTTGCGTTTGCGGTCACAGTTTCCTTTTCTTTTTGGAGACGATGAGCCACTTTCTTCAAATGTTTTTGAAATTCTCGAAACGCTGGACTTTCCCACACAAAGAGCTTCAGCTATATCTCTTACAGTCATTAATGTGTGTTCATTAAGCGTGATAATTCTGGAACGCTTACTCCGAGTGATATTCATCTTTAGACGAGACAATACAGCACGTATCAAAACTGAAACGTATCACCAACTGTCGCACCGGTAGGCTCACAACTGAATTGATGGCGAGGTAAAACCGAAAAGAATGTAGATGATGGTCAAGGTCGAACCCTCACGTCACCTCAGGTAGTAAACAAGCAGGTGTGAGGGTGTTTGGGCCACCCTGGTACTCACATACTTACTAGAGTAACTCAAACGAAGAAAAAAAATGTTTTTCCCAGTTAATTCGAACAGCATAGTATGCTTCCGAAATTTTAATAATTCTGGGTTCAATTGAGGATGTTTCTTGAAGTTATTTCTGGCCTTTCGAGGCTTGTTCAGACCATCAATTCGAATTTCAGTGAGCTAGGTGAATTCCAGAATGCTCAGACCAAATCTCACAAATCGACAAGTTTTAAAGGGTAGCTTTACCATTTGTCAGGGTTGGATTTGCGTGTGTTTAAGTAAAATAAATTGAGGTTGAACATAGCATTGAAAAAATCTACCTTAACATTCGCTACTTCAATTATATTTTACAATAGTATTCAATGGATTCCCTAAGTCTTGACGTCTTTACTGGCTCTAATCAAAAAAATATATAATGGAAACGTCCCATAAGAAATATTTTATTCAGTATTTTCTCATTTTTGGGGATACAATAAGACTTCCCCTTTATATATTTTTTCTCGGAACTTGTGTTTTAAAATAAAAGTTTTCAAGCCCAATTATTACATGGAATTAACTCAATTGGGTAAAAACGGATATGATTTGTTCAAAAAGCAAGCTCTTTCACAATTTTACAAAAAATATACGTATTGAAGTTCTTATTCTATCCCTTAAAACGAGAAAAAACTAATTTAAAATATTTTTATGGGATTTTACGCTAATACGCTTATTTGTTTGGAGTCAGTGTAAGCGCTTTACTCATTGCGTTGACGTCAGATTTAGGCAATCCATTGAATGTAAAACGCGGCAAACTTTAAAAGCGAAGTTTTAAGTTGACGTTGGCAACTATTTTTTGTTCAAAGAGTGTACACTTTGCAAGTATTTCATAGGTGAAAAAAAAACGATAAACGCTTTAATTTCTTTCAAAGAAATATTTTTCTTCACAGTGGAATTTTTTGCTAAGTGAGGGTGTTCGTCTAATAATGTAGCCACATCCGAACAACTTTCGTTTTGCATATTAAACTCGACTGTTAAGACGGTAAATAATGTTTTTACAGAAAGTTGCAATTTTTCACTGCTCCAATAATCATTCGCTAGTGGAAAAACCCTTTCAACAGCAGCATTAGTGCCTGGACAACAAAAGAAAATTTCAATTAACACTTTTGAATTTTCATGTGGAACATGTTCTAGTCTAAAATGTCGAAATTTTTCTACCCATTTTTTTGTCAAGTTCTATTTTCTTATCCTTCCGTTTTTTCAATTTTTCTTCATTAAAATATAAATTTACTCTTCGCATTTCTGCAAAGTGAAAACTGTCATTTATAACAATATCTTTTACTTCCTTCATTACAAATTCGACTGCTGAAGAAACTTCTTTCCATTCAATTTTACTATTTAGAAGAGTCCATTTGAAACAATTTGATGCTCTAAAGTTTATTATCCATTTTTCGACATACTCATAGCAAGTTTTATGAAAATTTTAACTTCTTTCAAAAATTAATTTTTTATTCCACGATTGGAATATTCCAAAACTAAAAGTTTATTCTGTACAATTAGTTGTAAAAACCCATCATTAAATCTTGATTTACATTGCAGTATGAAATCGTTTAATATAATACAAACTTCTGCTGCTGAAATTTTATCAATTTGTACAGTAATTTTGTGAAACAACGACGCCTGAGTGTGAATAAAATAAAGCATAGGTTCTGAAATTTCGTTTTGAAAAATTTCTTCAAAATTGTAGGACATTTAGGATCACATAACTGCAAAACGCGTTCTAATATTGGAGTTAAAGCAAGCAATCTAACTTTGAAATAACCAAATCACTGTCAAAAATACTTAAAAATATTTAATTATTAAAATTGATATAAAATAGTCTAAAAAATGTTTTAGAAGTACAAATGAGTATAAAATAATACAAACGAGTACTTTCAGAGTACAAGATTTGAAAAGAGTACGGTTTGCGAAAAAAGAGTATAAAACTCAGTATAGTATAAATGGCCACCATAATAATTATTATTCAACTCAATTCTTCCCTAAATTCCTCGTTTACAGAATCACATCCCTTTAATACAGAATCACGATAAAACCACGAATAAATCTATTATAACCCTTACTGAATAGAAGTATACCTTCATCAGAGGTTGCGACAGTATTATTATATTCAATATGATATTCAATACCTCATTTGCAATGCGTATGCATGCATGTTGGCGAATATCGCATATATGGACTCCTTAATGGAATATATTCATGCCTCAATATAGATATAGATTGATCGAGCAGATAGTGCTTTGTTTGAACGCGCCCATCCGACCGAGCAGCAGCGTTTGCAATCCATATTGTTGCAGCAAAATTGAGTTATTAAATCCCTGTATCCCGATAATGTCAAACCAGATGTTAACATCCGCGGCTTGTTCCTGGTATTTCATCTAGAATTTTGGTTAAGTTACTATCAATGAAATTGTAATATTAGTATGAATCAAAATTAATATATATAAATATATATATTTTGAAAGTTTTTAGCAATAACAAGGCTTTTTTTTTGATACTATTTTATTTTTGTTATATATATATATATATATATATATATATATATATATATATATATATATATATATATATATATATATGTATATATATATATATATAAAAGTAGAATTATCGGTAGGTATCTTGCAATTGGAAACAGGCGTTGACACGTGTTTCGAGCTTTCAGAACTGCATAGCAAAGTTCAAGATGTATGCACTTGGCGATGAAAAAAACAACAACGAAAGAATATCCCTGCAAAGGAAGTTACCACTTTTAGGCCTCCACGTGAACTTTCTGGGTTTGGAGATTTGGTCATTGTTTCGCTTTTGCAGATACTATTTATCCTTTTTGGAATCTTCAACCGAGAATGTGAGCAATGAATGGAAAAAGCTTATATAATGAATAAGAAAGATCATTATGAGAAGACGAAGCGCTTTTGGGAGGCGAAGTAGATGATGCAAAAACCCTAAAAGCTATGAATCCAAGAGTAATCGCTCTCCTTATAGAGAATAATGGCTATTATAATAATATATACCCATTTGGAGTACCTTAAAGAAATCTCTTAGGACCATTTTTGTTCTCCTTACATATGAAAGATATTGTTTATCATGTGCAAAAATGCTCTTTATGTTTGTAATCTATTTATATGGAAAGAAACGTCGAGAAATGATCATCGAGTGTTTCTACAACTGCATTCTAGATGGCATTAATTCAACAAATTTGATGAAATTGTACATAAACAAATGTAGTATCTTAATTGACAAAGAAATAAGAAACTTACAATGTCAGATGTATTCATGTGCTTTCTATTGATTCCAAAGATTTGAGATGGACAGTTATCTATGCTTTATATATGCATACGACTTCACAGTATATTTCTGTCTTACGATTCATGAGAGGATATTTGAGGATTAAATCGATGGCTTTTGTTTGTTCGTCGTGACGTACCAGGGGAGTACCTTCTAGTACGAAACAGTGAACTAACGTTCTTACGTTTCCATTAAATGTGGGTGCTGATTTCAATATACTCCCTTATCCCTTGAAGGATAATGGAATATATTGTTCATGTATACATATATACTGAGAACACACTTTACCATATTCGGGAGAGTTTATCCTGTTTCTTCCATAGAGGGTGTTCACATGAGTAGTGCATTATATGTTTTCCATATTTCGTAGAAAAACGGCCTTCGTCGTTTTGGGAGGACATCAAATCTTAGGATTCGATTGTTTGGATGCATGCCTCTGATCATTCCCATAACAGGATGAAACAGCTCTGTATCGTATTTTCAACAAGTTCAAAAACGTAATATTTGAATATCTACTGTGTTTTGAAATGCATTAAATCTTCACTCACCAAAGTAATGGGTTGTTTCGTTGACGAAATTTGTGTAGAGTGTAAGCCAGATGATCAAATGAGTGTGATGTATTCTTTTAAAATTTTTGTACATAGTTGAGATTTTATATATTTGCTAAATCCAGAAAATTTATATATAAATTTTATGTGTATGAATTTGTGGTAGATCTTGAATTTTGTAGATTTATCAAGGATTGTAGATTTCTAAACTTCAGTACGTACCTACATAAATTACACATTTCGTTAACGTAACGAGTAATACCATAAATATATTTGCGAAACCTATTCCATTCTAGCAAAACCATTTTCAGTGAACTGTATTCGATCTGGGAATCTCTCCCTGTCCTTCAGTTCCATCATTCCCCTTCGGACAGTGCCCATCAGCCAGCAATGATTGAAAAATAAATTTGATTTTCTCCTCATCGCTTTCCTCCAGCGTTCTTTCAGCCTTGACGCGGTGACATCATAGACGTCTATGACAAACAGCGGGATATGAGAATTTGTGGGGAAATGCTTTCTAACTTCGTCTTTGGTCTAGACTCTTGAATATGTATTCTTATCATCGAATCATAATAATCTTTCTGAAGATGAAGACTGTAACGGTAAATTGTCGTGAATTGAAGTTATAGATACAATTTTATAATTGATAGAATTTTAGATTTGATTAATAGAATATAGAATTTCAATGGAGAAACATAGCTAACATAAATGAGCAATACTAAGCAAACAACATGGAAAATACTTATTAAGAGAATTTGAAAACAAGTCAATTATATAAATAGAAGATGATATTCAAATGATTGATTGAAAACGTGGACGAGTTTTCTTTATAAATTAGTTAACGGATTGGTTTTAGAAATAATTTTATATATATTATATTAAAATAAATTATTTGGCTTAATGTTTCATATTTACGATTGTTCCCTCGTAAGGAGAACGATTGAACTTGAATGTTAAATAAATTGTGAAACGCAATTCAATTATGTCGAGTTAAATTTGCATAAACTTTTTTGCCTTCCAAAAACGCCTCATCCTCCGTGAATGCTCTTTCTTCCGTTCATCTGTATATTTTATTCCAAACTTCACATGTCCGATTTTATAGCGACACTCAGTGCGATCTTCGAGATTTTTTATATTGATCTGTTGTAGATCTTTTTGGACCTCTTTCAGCTATAGAGTAGTTTCTTCGCTATTCGGGACTGTTTCATTATGTAGACATGTGCATAGAGCTTTGCTCGTCGTTTTTTAATTTCTTGCGTTCTTGTATATGTATTTTGATGAATTTCATTTTGAGGTTTTTTCATCCAAATGCCGTTTCTATTGATTAGACCGGCTCATGTTACGGTTTCCCTTTGGAGCTTGGTAATGTTTTGTTGATTAGCGATTCTGTTTAAATCTGAGGACTGTATAACTTCTCCGAGGTATTTAAAATTGCAGAGCTGCACAATTTCACCATACTTTGTGATTAGATATAATTCTATATATATATATATATATATATATATATATATATATATATATATATATATATATATATATGTGTGTGTGTGTGTGTGTAACGCCATCTAGTGGACTAGGTAATAATGTTATGGCACTCTAGTGTATTATGTTACGGTAGAGACCATATTACAGTCTATACAGTCTTACAGTATTTAAAGAGCACATATTATTTCAACCTCCTATTCTGTTTGTATATTTTGTGGACGCAGAGCTCAAGTTTAATATTCAATCGACATTCAATACTCGGTTCTTGTTTCAGGTTTGTTATATTTCAGACTTAAGTTAATACTGTATTTATGGAATAAATTTTTGTTTCAGTTTTGAACATTCATCGAGAGTCATTGACTATTAAATAAAATACAAAAATATTTAAATTGTATATATATATATATATATATATATATATATATATATATATATATATATATATATATATATATATATATATAAATATATATATATATATATATATATATCATTTATATTAAAACTATATAAATAATAATTAAATTATTTATTTATTATCTGAAGTGCATTTAATATGTTTAACACATTCTATAACTATGTTTCGGACTAATAATCCATTATCAAGAGTCCAATAGAAAATTTTAAACTCTGGTAGCAAGAAACATCTTCTAGTGTTTTGACGAATTTTGAGGAATGTAGCCAAGTGTTTCCAATTTCACAATAAATGAAAAAATGTTTGCAGAACGAAAAAATTACCATCTTATTGCACTTCGTATAGTAACAATTTCTAACTCCGTTTATTCTAAGAAAGAAATTCATCCTTTCATATAATTCGAATTTAATTTGAATTGAATTCGAAGTACGATATGCCTTAGATACAATACTTCATCATATGTATATTCATTCAAAACATAATGCATAAAATAATAAAAGAAATCAGTATCCATATAGTACCTAATAAAGAGTAGAATTCACAATTGGAATATTCGAAAGTAACTGCTAATAACAGGGTGAAAATTGCTATTGTTAAATGTGCTGACTATTTTGATTAGTTGATTACTGGTTACTGAATTGGCTCAAGCGTAGGGGAGGTACCAACGTTCAAAAAGTTGTAAATATTTACTGATAGGCGTACGCGTCACGTGCCACTATTAAGAGATCGCACGTGATTTAGTCACGTGTCATACCACATACTAATGGGTGGATAAAAATGAATAAAAATACGGTCGAAAATTAACTGAATTCTTCCCACAACAAGATACTAATGAACCATTGAACTAGGGTGTGACCGTTTATAACATACTTGTACGTGTTTATAAACTTCAATGATAAAACAGTAAAATATATATATTTTTTGAGAGTTTGCTTGCCTTCCTATATTTAAAATGAAAATTTATATTATTAGCATTATAA
This sequence comes from Henosepilachna vigintioctopunctata, assembly GCA_030704895.1. Lineage (NCBI taxonomy): Eukaryota > Metazoa > Arthropoda > Insecta > Coleoptera > Coccinellidae > Henosepilachna > Henosepilachna vigintioctopunctata. Next base: position 379,668 of record JARQZJ010000037.1, on the reverse strand, counting down.
TATTTTTATTATTATCTCAGTTTGCAAAAATGGAAAAACTAATTTTTTGTGTACCTACGACTGGAGTCTAAATTGACTGAAGATGTAAAAATCCCAAGGGAAGACCATGAGTGTTATATATTTTTACCTTTGCTTTATAATATATATCCTGAAAACATATTTCAGGAGGTTCTTCATAACCTTAACACAGATATTTTCATCGAAGTCGTTAACATAATGTTGAAAAAATTTAGGTCTGCAAGTGCCGCTTATCGTCTATGTTGTAACAGAAAAAAAAAACGAAGATTATGAACATATCGAGAAACCCTCCAAGCAACGTTTCTTTATCATGGAATGGCAGAAACTTGGAGAAAGTTTGTAAGTACAAGAACCTCTTTTTACAAAATGTTCATGCCCGACTCTCGCACTCCTACCGTATTCTCCATTCTTCTATGTTGCGTTGGAGCATCGACACTCACAGATGGCATATCCAGGAAAGCTTTCCAGATGTGGCTATAGAGGAAAATCATAAGAATATCCTAGGGAAACAAAGTAAGAAACGAAGTAAATCTACACATCTACAAAATCATTGCGTACTTTCATACAAAAATTTGCGGACTTTGTAAACGTTTCATCCAAACACCTCGGAGACTTCTGTAGTGTTTTGCAGAAGCTTTTTTTAGTGTTTCAGAGACTTTTTCCTAAAACCTCAGCTATCCATCATTTTGAGGATGAATCTTCTATATCTAAAATGGGTATTCAAAATATTTGTTTGAAATTCTTAAACCCAAAGCAGTTGAAGATTTTTGATTAACTATATGCCATTACTCAATATCTATTTACCTGCCCTGGATTCAGAAGAATTAAATTTTTTTACTAATGGTTTCACACAAGGGATATATGCCGCAGGGATCCAATCTTGGACTTCTACTATTTGTGCTGTTTGTTAACAATCTCTTAGAGATGGTGGACTGCATGAAGGTGGCTTATGCGGATGATATTAATTTATAAGAGCGTGTCATCCATGCATGATTGTTTGAGGCTACAAACTGACCTGAATGATAAGATGCCTCCACACCAGGAGAAGTTTGAACGCATTGAAATTTTTACTCAATTCGCTTAATGATAATCTCGACTGTCCTGAGTATCTGGGTAAACTTAATTTCTTTGTTCCTCAGAGGCGTACTAGAATAAGCCAGACATTTCACTCAAAAACCCACAGAACCAATCTTCTCTCGCAATCGCTGCCTAGCTCTGCATGTTTTACTGCAAACCAGGTAGTTGTGATTTGCACTGAGACTCACTTGTTCCTATCATTAATGATTTGTTTTCTGGATTAGTTATTACTCATTGTTAAGAGATTCAGTTGAATAATTGAATCTTTAGATATTGACTTAATAGATTCAGATTTATTATATTTGATAATGTTTTTATTATTATAATTATTTTTCAGTATTTTATATTTATTAGTTATTGATATTTTTAGTCACCATATTCGTTCATTATGTATTTTATTGTAATTGGGTAGTTACCTCTTGAAAATATATGCTTATTATTATTATCATTATTATTACAATTATTTACCTATCTACCTATATTATATTCAATTACACTATTATGAATAATCAGTACATACCTAGTGTCAAACTCTTGACAATGTGGAAGTTATTATAAAATTTTGTGGAATGTTTCACATTATTCCATCAACAGTCGTGCGAGGAATTGCTCATTACGTTGATAAAGTTAAAATATCTTCGATTAACAAAATCATCAAAGATCCAGTGCATTTATTCACAAAGATAAACGAACAATTCAACCAGGATAATATATCCTCTCTACAAGTTACCCTTATATAATAAAAAAGGACAAAACTTCTGGAATGTAAAATGCAAATCCCATCCAGCCGACTTTATTCAATCAAAATTCTATTAATACTCAAATTATTCACTACCATCCAGCAAACACTGATACTACATCCCTTCCTTGTTGTCCCTCCACCGCTCAAATTCCAGTATTGGCTGAAACAACTAGCTCGCATCTTTTTCGTGAATATTGTTCTCTAAAACAACGGTTTTAGTTAGCAAAAAGAAACAAGGGTTCTAGTGTCAAAACATAAAAATCGAAAATTCGCCCTGAAGCTAGTATTTCCACCATTTTGGGGATCTCCTGTTTCCATTGGTGTTGCTAGGGGTGCATTATTATTTCTCCGCCAATCGGAATGCAGCGTTCAGCACGCGTCGCGTACTATTCGTTGATCTTAACAACCCTAAAACTCTGAGGGATTAGCAAACAGTGAACATCCTTCACGTGTTCACATCCACCCTTCCTCTGTGTATGAGAAAGAGATAGAATATTCAAACTCCCTTCTGAGGAATTCTGGGTGCATAGAGAGATAACAGAACAAGGCTATCAGCACTTAATGTTGTTATATTCACTTCATGTTGGGCTTAGGCATAAGCTAGACATATTTAGATCGAAGTTAACTACGTTCCAAAATTTAATTCAATCAGTCATAGATATTAACAATATCAGTGTGTGAGTCGATTGTTCGGTGATTGAATTTAGATATTTGCTCGGTTGATTTGGTGTTCATTTGTGAAATTTTTGAAATTCCTACAAGTCAGAAGTCAATCAGGCGTAAGTTATATTTATTCTCTACAACATAATTTATAAATATTTGGTATATCGGACGTAATTGAAAATATATTTATTGTGTACCTGACAGCTTTGTTTGAATGTTTACGACCATAACTAATGAAAATCCATTTCCAAATTATTAAAGCAAAGAAAACACTATTGGACGTAATTTTCACCATGAAGATGATTCTTCAGAGAGTCCGAAGAAGTCAATCTTGAATACACTGTTATCTTCACCATTTTAAATTTCGGTTTCGATTAGGTGAAATGACAAAAAGAAAAAACCTATATATTTAACATTTCAATCATTTCTTTTTTTCATCACTTTTACCTTTCAAGAAGTTATGTATTACCATAATACGTATGATTTTTTTAAAAATAGTCATACACTAATTCTAGCATTCATTTCAACTCACCTACTATCTTCCGAAAACATTTTAAATAGTTCGTAGCATATAATAAGTATACTAGAAAAATTTAATTTGATTATATTTATATATTAATGCTGTTGTTGTTCTTGTTCATCAATATATGGATGAATGTCAATGAATGCATAATAAATTGATGAAAAGACTTCCTGCAATTCATTAGTCAATGTCCAGATGTTCCTTTTTTCATGCATGTTATACTTCTTCAATTTTTCATTATTCAATTCAAAGGGTTATTACAGAAGTTATTTGATGAAATTTTTTTTGCAGCAATTGTATAAAATTAATGAATACTGAAACCAATAGTTAAAATTTATATATACAATCAACGCATATATCCCTCTTCTTTTTCTTCAGGCTCTTACAATTCCTCGAATAGATATTGATATATCAGAAGTATGAGAAAAACGTCGACATAAAAAAGGTGTGATAATAAGATAATTTAAAAAAGTATTAGTGACAGTCCTTTACTTATTCTTTTCGAAAATGTATTTAATGCCTGCTAGCAATTTCGAGTGATATACGTACTTGAACTTCAAACGTATATTATCTCTCTATTCTTTCTTTTTATAATTTGTTATTCTCTCGTCTATCTTTTCGTCTTCTTTGATTATTCTGTTACGTTTATGTTATCTAGGAGGGTACCTCAGTATCTGAATTGTTTTTTTCTCAATATATTGTGAAAATACATGTAAACCTTCTACTTGAACGTTTTTTCTGAAATTGAATTTTTCTTCGAAACTGAAAAGAAATGTTTTTTTGAATTCATTTGATATTTTAATCAATAATTAACCAATTTGCTGAACATAATTCGCAGAAATATTTCAAAATTAAGATTTAAGATTAAAATAAAAATTATAGTCAATACTTTAAAAAAATTCCTCAAGATATACCTAGTGAAAGTAGGTATGTTTTTTGCAAATAAATTGGAAAGTATTCACATAACCCCAACAAATCTGAAAATAATTCGAATTGTATGTAATTTTGTTTTTTATGAAAACACTGAGATTCAATTTGTTTTAATTAATTTTTCAAAAAGTAAAAACAAGTACCTATTGAACTATTTCGTGAATTGAGATTATGTAATACTAACACTATGAATAAAATGAAAGAAGTATTGTATTTCTGAAATACACTGCAGGTGTTCTTGATATGATAGTATATGATTTTATTATCCAGGGAATTTTTTATTTCTGAAGTTCAAATATCAATATACCTACAGCTTTCTTTTCCAACTTTTTACACCAATAAGAATATAAATTACCATTCAGGATATTTCAGCTAATGAAATTATTTATTTTCAGATGGACACCAAACAATTCTGGATGAAAAACAGCGGAAAGAAGTTTTAATTAGTTCTGCAATTTGAATTATTTGCATGAGAATATAGTGAAAACACTTTCGAAGGTATTATACGCCATTCAAACACATGACAACAAGCTCCGTCATAAACTTTTTATGTGTTCAAAAATAAAAGAAATGGATTGTATATTAATAAATTATTATCTGATTACAAATATTTAGAACCAAATACGTGATACAAAGTTTGTGCTTAAGTTTTCTGTTGAAATATACCGATGAACTATCACTTATAAAGTGTTTGAAAAACTTTACAAAACGGTGATACGAAACAATTGAATAGGACACTGAAAGTATAGATTGAATTCGGCAAAACCTCAGAATGTTATTGTGAAAACCAAGTAAAGAGTATAAGTTTTCAACTTGGCGATTTTTTGGGTCAGCTAACGACCCTGATTTGAGACCCTGTGACTAGCAGCCTCAAGTTGGATTTCAAGGGTGTTTCGTCGTGCCTGGGGGCACTAGGCAACCCCTCCTCCACGTCCATCACACCAACCACAAGTTCTGAAGACATATCCCATCAGCAATTCAATATATTTCCCGCGATATTTTCACGGCAACTGAATTTCAACGCGTGTCCACAAAGTAAATCTATGATGGAAGAATTACGGCCTAATTTAGTAGGAATGGGTAATTTATTAGGGGTGGGAGGATTATTAGATGACCACCATGGTCATCTGATGAACAATGCGGAAAAAAGTGGTCAAAGAAAGTGCAATACGAGTGGTTCATCGGCGGAAGATTTCAGTGCGTTATATGGAGGTTTACCACATGGACACGATCATCACACGCCAGCACACACGCCTCCTGCAGCAACCAGGTCCATAACTGATCACAATGGTGAGTTTTCAATAATAGTACTTGTCATGAATTTTCGAGATCCGTCTGCCGATTTATGGCAAAACAAAAATAAGTTTCTTGGAGATTTTGCTCCACCCAACCTAGTTGAATTATGAATTGAAAAGAATTCGATTACAATTCAAGTGGATTTGAACGACAACTTGAATTCAACACAATTCAAGTTGTATTTGACTATTTACGAACAAAGCGCCCCAAGCAACTCATGTTATTTACTATTTTGTCAAACAGTCCGTAGCAATAGATATCTCGTTGTCAGACCTTGAATACAGTTACTGTTATCGCAATAAAACTAGTTGCCTTTGGTTTGCGATTGGTCGAAAATTGTGAGAATTTCGATACAAAAGAACAAGGCATTAATATCAGTAGGTACATGAGGTTGTGTATTTTTTGTAATAATTCCAGAAACTCTAAAGTAACAACACTATGAAAAACTGAAACAAACAAGCGTTTAACATTTTCGTTTACCTGTTCGTAAAACGTTACAGTTTTAACACTGCCGTTCTGACAATGTTGGATTCGACGTCGGACAGACATTTTAATGGTCCTACACAATGCTTACTGATAGTTCAAATGCAAGACTTTATGGCTTCCAATACTGAAAGTATTATGTGAAACTAGTGACAATCCAAAGCACCAATGTTTTGATCCCTACAAACTTCTTTAAAACCGTAGATTTAAAATTTAGAAAAGCCAGTGCTATTGCGACTCTAGCTCCACTAAATCTAAAGAACTCAACATGAATATATACTTAAATCACGGCGTGGTTATCTCTTCATTGATGATCATATTGTATGACACACATACAAATGTGTGACAGGTGTGGCAAATAATGAGAATCTCATATAATCCTGTTGATTTGAATAATCTGCATATTAACAATAATATTTGAATACTTGAAGATAATGGGTGATTTTTTAAGTTTATTTTTTTTGAATCGAATAAAACACTCAATTTGCATCGTTTACATATTCAAAATTTTGATTGAAATTGATAACTTGGCCTTTGCCATTTATATTTTGAAGATAACTTCATGTAAATGTTGTCCGCGGCTCCGTATCAAATGGTCCATTCGGAAGGTCCAATTTTGCGTCACTTTTTCGAGCATTTCGGCCTGTATCCCACGAATTACGCGTATTATGTTATCCTGTAAGGCTTCCATCGTGTTCAGTTTGTCCGCATACACTAACGACTTTACATAACCCCACAAGAAATAATCCAGAGACTTGAAATCGCATAATCTTGGCGGCCAATTCACAGGGCCATTTCGAGAAATAAGCTGCTCACCAAATTCATCCTTCAACATGTCCATTGTTTCACGAGCTGTGTGGCATGTGGCACCGTCTTGATGAAACCACATGTCCACCAAGTTCAACTCGGCCAACTGGGGCAAAAAAAAGTTGCGTATCATGGCTCGATATCGTTTCTTCGAAAATCGTCTTTGAAGAAAAATGGAGCGATGATGCCACCAGCCCATAAACCACACCCAACTGTTGTTTTTTCGGGATGCATCGGCAATTCTTGTATGGCATGTGGCTGATCATCACTCCAGATGCGACAGTTTTGTTTATTTACATATCCGTTAAGGCAGAAATGAGCCTCATCGCTGAACACAATTTTTCGATAAAACAGTGGATGTTAAGTTGTTATAAGGCCCATTCACCAAATATTAGATGTTGTGATAGGTCATTCGGCTTCAATTCTTGAAAAATTTAAATTTTGTAGCCTTGAAACCCAAATCAACACGTAAAATTTTCCATGTGACTGAGTAACACATGCCCAATTACTGAGAACGGCGACGAATTGACGAAAATTTCACGATCCTCATTAACACTGTACGTTACGGCTGCAATATTGTCTTCAGTACGCACTGTACGCATGCGGGACAATGGTTTAATGTCCAACAAAGTAAACCTGGTACGAAATTTGGTGATAACAGCACGAATTGTTGATTCACCAGGTCGATTATGGCGACGATAATATGGTCGTAACAAACGTTACACATTTTTCACAGAGCACGAAGTTTGATAGTAAATTTCATCGTTCCCGTTTGTATGTCTTTACATGATGAAATGGCAGATTATTCTGAAAAATTTTCACCTTGACAGATGACGTTTGGATGCCATTACCAACCAGTGTTACCAACCTGAAAAACTTAGCCCTTAAAAAATCACCAGGTATATTTTCTGTTGAATTTTCGAGAGCTTTGACCTCGTATATCTTAAGGTGTGAACACGGTACTTATTAGATGAGACTTCTGAGCCATCATGACTCAAAAAAGGTTATTCGAATATTCAGTCTATTAGAGGCTCAGTAGCCGAACGGAATAATTACCCAATAGGTACGCTTTCGGCCTACTGCTGGTGGTAATTTCGATTCCCACCGTGTTCTTGACCGTTCCGAATCGGAGTTATATTGTGAGTCCAACTTTACTCTATTTTGAAATACTGGAGATTTGTATAACCTAATGTACCTTCTATAAGCAGATGTGCTGGTTTCAAATCCCAGTTAAGTTAGAAATATTTATCCGTGTCTCAGAGTTTATCACTTACATTAAAAGACCAATTATTACATTAATTATACCAATAAAGACCATAATATTGTAAATAATTATGAGACCAATAGTTATAGGGAATCTGTGTTAAGCTATAGGTTTGAATGTCTGTAGAACTCTAAAAATCATCGATAATTATTCATTAAACTTGTTCATATAATTCAACATTATACGAAACTTTATAAATTTTGTCAGTTTTTTCTCTCAATAACCAACTGATCTAGTAAATTCGGGTTTATTTATATATATTTTTCGAAATTAATTTATTGTCTGTTGTAGACTGTTATATTTTTTAATGTTTTCAGCAATAACTGGCTATTTTTAATGTTAAAGGCTTTATTTCCGTTGAGGTTTTATTCATTAGTTTTGACAAAGTTGTGAAATACTCAAACGTCAACGGAAATAAAGCTTTTAACATTGAAAATAGCCTGTTATTGCTCAAAATATTTCAAAAAAATTATCTTAATTATTTATGATACTGAAAATTTACATCCCTAGTCGTAATATACTCGCAAAGTAGAAAAATGATAATCCCTGATTGATATCACTCTTATAATAACTAATGATAATCAACTTCACTAATGTGAATCAGTGGAGATTATTGAAATTGAAATTTCGGCGAGGCTGTAAATTATATCGAAATATTACGAAAAGTTTTTTGTTATAATTTTTCTACTTTCACGGACTTTTTTTATAAGATGAATCTTTTCTTCAATAATAATAAAGTTTCGTAAAAGCGATTCTAGAAACCAAAACTTTCTGCGTTTCTTTATTAACTTTCTAACAAAGTTATAATATTCATTTTTGAGTGAAAAACCTTCAAAAAATGATATTATGGGAAGGCAGGAGTTATTTCTCCAAATTCAATATAATTGCCAAAATTTTTGTGCGACATTCGATGATTAAAATAGTATGGAATATTTGAATATTCGTACACATTTTTCCTAGTGTTTTTCCTCCACTCTAGAGATTTTTATTACAATTTAAATTTTTTCACTAAATTCTATAAGTTGGATGGTGTTGAGCACCGTGTCATCAATTTGATGTCATTTAAAGTGACACTTGAGTAAATTAATATCTTCTTGACGAGTGTAATACAAAACTTTTCAATATTGCTGCCACACAAAATTTTCATCTGCTTGTTATCAAACAAACCATAATTATGTATAAAGACACATTTTCTTTCATGTATAGAATGGAAAGATATGCTTATTCTAATCACACTTGTTTGCAAACGGAACAAATAAGCAACCCAGAGCTCCCTAATTATCCAGTAATTATCACCTTCATATGTGAGGGGTGAATTGAATGGACCCCTGCTTGTTACACATGTTCGATTGTGCTGTTACAATATGTCAAATTGAGTGTAAACCAGTCTGTTGTTCGATAGTGAAATCTTTTTATTTCGAAGTGCACCCACTACAAATGCATTAAATGACGAATAGTTCTCATAAGAACTCAATTTTGAGTTTATACATTTTCTAGCTGACGCGGCGTAGTTCATACCGCCTGACAGCGTTAAAATAACTATTACTGTCGTGTTGCCGAACTTAATTCTATATAAGAAATACAATGAGTACGAAATGAATATTGACTTCATTATTTTATTGAGATAATAACATGAAAATAAATGGAATAGTACAAAAATTAAGTACATCGATCGCGTGTCAGCATGACATGATTGATATCAACCATGTACCTAGGTACGTATTAAGCAGCATGAGATGCACTCCTTCTAGAGTTGTCTCTTTTCGACATTTTTCGTTTTTTCATCAGCCTCAAGAGCAAATACAGCGGATGATTTGCCGACTCCTAAATAACACGTACAATTGGCCACGAGAAAAACGATGATTTCCGAAGTTGAGACCACAAACAGTCACGGATTTGTTTTGTGTTCCTTAATCCTCGTGGCGAAAGTAAAACGAATCGGGTACTGAATTGGTTCAAACTTAAAGGACAGTTGAGGATTCGTTAGGATCATTGAAATTACGCCAATCACATTATTCATCAGTTTTCTTATCATTAAACGCGTTCCATGTCATAGTTTTGTTTGGTTTAGATTCAAAAGCATGATTACCGTACCCTCTTTCAAACTTCAAGGTGGTAAGCCACCCACATCCAAGGAATTTGAATACTGAGTTGAGTAATTAGTGACTTTGAGTATCAGAGATATGATTATGAATTATCAACTTTAATTTCGTCACATCTTTATTTTAGACGCAAAATTGCTCCCTCGCTCAACCAATCGTTATTTTTCTAGTTACTAATGATGTTTGGAAATACGTTGATGATGATTCTCGTCTTTCGATGAGACGAAAAAGCAAACATTTGGTGGAAATGAAATAGATTCTACAGATTCGTCAACAAGAAAACGGCTATTATCGATAGACACCAATTGTGTGGAGAAGTAGGTCTTCAAATGTTCAAATGAGACAGCAAATTTCATGTTTGCTGGTAGATGAAGTTTCTTTATAAAGCACCACAGATTTGATGATTTGAGGCAAGCGTTTATATAATCGACAGCAATCGCTCTTGGTTTGACTGGCAGTGTTTGGGAATCACCAAATGATAAAATAATGGCGCCACCAAAAAAGTCTCAAGATTCATCAAGATTCGTCCAAAACATTTTGCCACTAACCCACTCATAAATATTTGACAACCAATAAATATCTCGAACCTTTTTGATTAGGTACTGACCTTATTCTACATTTTCAAAACGTTAATTTTTCTAATCGCTACTAGGCCAGTCATATAAAACAAAAAACAGAATCTACCTTGGAATGAACGAAAATTTCATTTCATTTCCATTTCAAAGCATTCTGTTGAATGCTCGTAATCCTTTCATAAGCACTCTGTGCTTGTGCGAAAGTTGGGCCTTCAATTTAACGCTGATTACGAACGGCCCAAGAAAACGAAGGGAATCGAAGCCACCACTACCTGTAGGCCGAAAGTGTATAAGGTCATTATAAGATTCAGGTACTGAGCTATAATATACTGAATATTTGAATAACCTTTATTGAGACATTATAAATTATGGCTCAGAAATCTCATTTGATAGGTATCGTGTTCGCAACTCAAATTATAGAAGGTCAAATGGCAAATGTCGCGAAAATCAGGTTTCTGCAAATATCTCGCCTTTTATGGGTTTCATGATATTTGGATCTATTTTAAATGCCGTAGAAAATAAAATTATTTACAATATTTTTTCCGAACATTTTTTCATACACGAAATTGTTTTTTTCTCGAAAAATTTCCGATACTTTTACATTAAAACCCACTCATATATAGAAAATCTGCATCAATTTTGTAATCTAGTTTACAATGAGTTTTTTCATAGCGAAAAACATAATTTACCTACTGCTGAAGCGAACGCTAAGCAAGTTTTTTCTCGAATATATTAGGCCAAATTTTCAAAGAGTTTCTAACTGATTCACAACCAGTAAATATATACTTTTACTCAAATCGACTAAAATATCCACTGGAATAATGTGAATTAGTGACTTTAGAGAACATCTGAAGTAATAATCCTCAGGGTTTAATTCTGGAGATCGATCTCTGACCATCACTTTTTTTGTCGCAGGACTGTTTTTCGATCTATCCCGAGCATTTGACAGTCTTTCATTCAAGTTTATTGTAAATAAATTCTATGATCTGTGTCTCAGGGGAGTATTTTTGGACTGGCTCTTGAGTTATCTTCAGGATAGAACAATGCCCGTCAGAATCCAAAATTCTATTTCTGTTGAGCATAATGGCAAACTAGGTGTGCCTCAGGGTTCCGCTCTCGGTCCGCTCTTCTTTTTACTGTTTATTAACGATCTCACCTCGAATTTGATAGCGAAGGCGGATAATGTGCCCCAACTTCTTTATGTATTCGTGATAAATGTATGATAACGCCATTTTCTGATCATACCTCACTTGCGATAAAAGCTCAGAGCAGCTTTGAGGAGCTTCACGAGTTGTGAGTGATTTTCGTACGGCGCTTTACTCAGTGGTGTCAAGAAAATGCGCTGATAATTAACATCGGTAAGACAGAATATATTTATTTTTCAATGGGTAACGTTAGTAGTAGAAGGTTGACCTTCACTATTCAGATAACATCATTACATCTAAGGATAGTGCAAAATTTCTTGAAGTTCACATAGACCGCAACTTGAAGTGGATTACCCATGTCGATTCTGTTTGTAAACAATTAAACGTGTTATATTACGCAATTACTAGGTTTAAAAAATCTCTTCCTCTGTAATCATTGTTGAACATCTATTTTAGTTTGGTCTTGAGCCACCTATCACATAATATTCTGTTGTGGGGAAACTCCTCAGATGCAGATAGCGTTTTCATTCTACAGAAAAGGATTGTGCGTATGATTTTCAATATTGCTCCCCGGTCTTCATGTAGGGCCATATTTCTTGAACATGGGATCTTGACACTTGCTTCCATTTTTATTTTCAGAGGCTTGCTTTATGCGAAAAAGAACGAAAGTAACTTGTTGAAATTATCTAGTTTCTATGACTTTAGTAGTGAAAATAAAGAAATATTAGCGTTTGCAAAGCATAAAACTGCTAAATTCGAACTATCTCCCATTTATCAATCTCTAAATTATAATATCATCTTTCCAGCCATGTTAAATTGGAAAATTTAAGTAAATATAAGAAGTTAGTTGAGGAATTCTTATTGTATAAGTCTTATTATAGCTTTAAAGAGTATTTTCAAAATACATTGTAATTTTTAATTTTTCTTCTCTCGAATATGAATGTCTAAAAGGATTAATGAAGTTATTTTTATTATTATCATATACTTTCATATACGTGAACCTCATGGATCAATCCTACAATTTCAATATGTTGATGTTAAATAATCAGGAGCAACCAACTATGTTTTTAATTATTGTCGTCTATAGTTTACCTCCTAGAACTCAGCAAATATTATACATTATTAGGAAAGTAACGATTTAATTTATTCAATCAGAATGGTTAAGTGAAGTCCGATGTGTTTTATAGATATAATTTACTCTGTTTCAATTTCATTCATTTTTTTACGTTAGAATACTGAAATGAATCGATTAGAGCATCCAATTGAATCCTTAACGACAGCAATTGGATATCATCTAAAAGTTATATGAAAAACTAAAATTATCCCTGAATTATTCTTCAGTGAAAAAGTTTACTTCTTTCCATTATTAATTACAGAGTACAATTTGCTTTCATATCCTTAACCCTCTGACAACTAGAGCACTTCAATTCTCTATTTTGTTCAGAGCAGATCCGCATATGTTATCTGGTAAAACGACACTTCATTAGGACACCCTGAGTGCTCATTATAATCCCATATGTACATCGAAGGCCCTGTCGGCGAGCCACCCTCGGGGATTAAGGGAAGATTGAGGGATTTACCCACTCGGTCTATTATGCGTATTATATGGAATGTGTAATTTGTGATGGTCTTTGGGGCAGGTGAAAGGTCTCTATTATTCGTTTCATTGTAGGGGATGCTGGAAATACAATGTGCAATATCGAGATTTCTAACCAAAAGTCATCAAATTGAATTTCTGACTTTTGCCGATATGAATCGAAACATTCGATATAGATCTGTTGTTCAATAGTTGTATCATTATGTGAGATGTGAGATATAATCCACTATATGTTTTTCTATTACCAGACTGAAAAGATATGATATATGATGCGGAGGAATTCTATATACAATTGATCGAATATCTATTGACTCTACTAACTAAATGGGATGAATAGATCTTGAGTGAATGCAAATTTCGCCTTTTTTGGTGCCCAAATATATGAAAAAGTTTGTATTTTCATATTTCCACGAAAAAGAAAAATTCTCTAGTACCTTCATGCTAATTCGGAAAACTACATATTATTACTTTAATAATAATTACTTATTAATTAATACGTTTTAGGCTTTTTTAAACTATAATATTTTATGAGATATATTTCTTCTGAATTAGCACTTGTATACTAAGTACTAAAATGATATTATTGAATTTTCAATGAAAATTTCATTGGCTAATATTTTTCTCAAGCAAACATCGTAGGTTTCTTGGACAGCTAATATTCATTTTGTAATTACATATGGATAGTAATATGAGTAAAGTAAGTTGGATTTAAGTAAAAGAAACTTACGTTGAAACCTACACATTTTTCTATATAACAGCCGTTTACATATGTTTCAAGGTTATTGCCTATCGTCAGAACGGCGTAGTTCAAGTTAAAGATGATAGTACTTGAAGAGATATATAAAAAATTAATATATAAAACACGAAACACTGTTTCGTACACGTTTTATACACCCAAAACAAATTGGGAAGAGTCAACACAACGTTGCAGACGACAATGAAATACCGTCCGGCTTTTGTGAGACTTTTATAGCTTCTGGAAATCCCAGACAATCTTAACGATAAAAGAATTATTCTAAGAATTATATTTAATGCAGGTAAACTAAAATTAAGTAAAAGAAACTTACGTTGAAACCTACACATTTTTCTATATAACAGCCGTTTACATATGTTTCAAGGTTATTGCCTATCGTCAGAACGGCGTAGTTCAAGTTAAAGATGATAGTACTTGAAGAGATATATAAAAAATTAATATATAAAACACGAAACACTGTTTCGTACACGTTTTATACACCCAAAACAAATTGGGAAGAGTCAACACAACGTTGCAGACGACAATGAAATACCGTCCGGCTTTTGTGAGACTTTTATAGCTTCTGGAAATCCCAGACAATCTTAACCTAGTTTACCTGCATTAAATATAATTCTTAGAATAATTCTTTTATCGTTAAGATTGTCTGGGATTTCCAGAAGCTATAAAAGTCTCACAAAAGCCGGACGGTATTTCATTGTCGTCTGCAACGTTGTGTTGACTCTTCCCAATTTGTTTTGGGTGTATAAAACGTGTACGAAACAGTGTTTCGTGTTTTATATATTAATTTTTTATATATCTCTTCAAGTACTATCATCTTTAACTTGAACTACGCCGTTCTGACGATAGGCAATAACCTTGAAACATATGTAAACGGCTGTTATATAGAAAAATGTGTAGGTTTCAACGTAAGTTTCTTTTACTTAATTTTAGTTTACCTGCATTAAATATAATTCTTAGAATAATTCTTTTATCGTTAAGTTGGATTTACTAATATCATATTTACTTGAGGTTTTTCATTGTGGTCAATGCTGAAAATTTGACCAAATATTATCAATACCAATAACAAAAAAATGGCATAATTTTTATCAGAAGTAAAGGATTTTCCATTAAGTACGTGAGACTTAAAACAGTTAGTTCGGAAAAAATAACGATGTATTGAAAGAAAGTATGTGAGAGTAGGTACAAATGAGGTATCACGTGTATTTGTTTTTTTTTATTGAACGTTTGATAAAGCAACATTGATCTTCAACAAAGCACAGTGCGAAGAGCTAATTTTCAAGACGCTTATATCTTGTTAATGTTGAAGAGAATCACGCAGTGCGTGCTTGGAAAACAATGTACATTAAATATATCCATGTATACATGAAACATTTATATCCTTTCATTATTTGTATGCAGGTAAAAAAAACATGCAACCTAAATATTTGTCTGTACATTTTCATAACCATTCCCAATTTCACACAATTTAATCGAAATATACATTTGACATATACTTTGAACAAAAAATACACGTTATTTTGAATATGGAAACGAATTAGTCTAACATCATTAGTGTGATGAAGGGCGGTTATAAAAGTGTTACAAAAGATCATGTGATTAATGAGTGACCACTACTGTAAATCTGTTCTCCGCAACACAAATAATATAAGATTTTAATATATAACGTGTAATTAAAAGCTCATGGCTAAATTGCATACAAGTTTTGAATTAATCAACATATGTTTCTGACTACTAGCAACTAATCAATCGATTAATACTCAAGTTCTATTAAAGCTGAAGAGAGTATTGAAAAACTTTGTGGTATTTACCATAAGGCGTTGAATTTTATGATTGTAAATTCCACAACTCAAAAATTTTCAAGAGATTTTTCAAAATTAAAAATGCAATTGCGTCAATTGACTCTCTTCTGGAAACTGTTGAAAAATCCACTTTTTTTCCGATAATGCCAAACATACATGAGCGATTACGAAGACTCTTCGTGTTGATAGATACTTAGATAATTTCATGGAGATGTTGATGATTCACGATCTGAATTTTTCTTCGAATTCCTTAAACTATTATATATATATTTGTCTGGGTATATTTTAAATCACATATAGATCCTCCTTCTTTAATTACGCACGATTCTCACAATATTGATTGAAACGAAAATTTGTGAAGGTGAACTTGAAGCATATTTTCTTAGCATCATAGCGTTTCTGTTTAATTTTTATCATTATGTCTTATTTGAAACTATATATATGTTCCTTGAAGTTATGAATAATTCCACCTCCAAATCACGTAGTATGTGATGGTAATTCCATCACAGTTCAACATTTTTATTTTGAATTCTGTAAATCGATCATGACAACAATTTCTTACAATTCTTATGAAGTCAAATTCAGTTGGCACACGAATAATTTCGGTTTGTGTCTACAATTATCTTTGTAGATTGAGCAATGAATAAAATTTTTCAGGAAAATCAACTAATCCATTCAATTTCTGTGGAGAAGAACATTAACCACTTTATGTATTTCTCTTTTGATTTTCTATTTATTGTATAATTATTATCAATACTCATGTATGCATACATACATAAATCTAATGAAATAAATCACATGATTGCAGATGGAGCCTTCAAGAAATTAAAACCTGAACCTTCATCAGCGGGTAGTGGTAGTCTTGGTTCCATCTCACCAGCCGGACCTCAGCATGCAGGTCATACTCCTACAACTGCCTCCTGTCCCACACCAGCAAGGAGGAGGCATAGGACAACATTCACACAGGAACAATTAGCAGAACTGGAAGCAGCGTTTGCTAAAAGCCATTATCCTGATATCTATTGTAGAGAGGAATTAGCTAGGAGTACAAAACTAAATGAAGCCAGAATACAGGTGAGCACTTTATGCCACAGCATCAATTTTGTAGAACGTCTATATCAAAACCGCATGTTTCAGTGTGTTTGGAATAAAACGTAATCAGAAAATTTCAGAATATTATACAACCGTATGCTATTCGAAAAAGAAGTTGTTATTATTCCCATATCGTTTATATTTCTATGAAACTGATTATATAGTAAATTTCGTGGTTTTTATAAATATGAAATTATTGCAATCAAGAGTGAAACGTCTGAGTTTTCAGTGATGAAAACCCAAAAATACAACGCAGGTTTTTCCGAAAAATGTCTCAATTTGAAACAATCAAAAGAGTTCACACTATTTTCAGAAGCATGTCTAAGAAATTTAGTGTCCAATATGTATCAACTTGTTTAATATTCATATCAACAAATTTTACACAATATCGATATAGTCAACATCGTAGATGACGAATATTTTTGAAAATGTATGGGAATATTCATTAGAGATGAGTTGCATATAATCGCAGTTATTAATTAATTCTGTTTAAATGCGAAAAGTGTGAATGAATTAGTGAATTTTTTAAAATTGTCACAACTACACATAAATGAAAATACGTTGGAATCTTTATCTCTGTGAGATTCGTAATGATATAACTTATGGAAGATTATTCAATATGAATACTCTCACGCAACAATAAACAGTATATAATGACTGAGATTTAATTCTCGCTTAATTCTTGGTGAAACATAATTGAATTTTAAAATAAATTAAACCCTTGGCTTAATGTTTCACGATTTATTTAACAATATGAATAGTCAACATGTTTCGAGCGTTAGCTCATTTTCAGGTCTTGAAAAATTAAATTATTGAAATATTATTAAAATATCAATAGGTTGCGTTAGTAAAAACATCGTTTTGTTTAAAAACATCGTTCGATGATATTTGTCAAATAGACATTGCAATTTAGTAGATACCTACGGGTATAGAAGATATGTGAAATTTCGATGCTTGGTGTGTCTGTAATCTGAGAGAGATGTTTTCTACTGATTTCTATAGATGGAATTGTAGAGTATTCATTACTCTACGATCTTCCACTTGAAGTCACAAGAAGATGCTTGGAGATTGAAATCGTTGCCTCACTTCGATGGACGTGGTGCGACTGACGAGTTCTTTGCAGAACTAAACATATATGTCTCGCACTTCCATCAGGTGTGTCATCGATGTCAATATTTCTCTAACATTTATCCCTTGAAGGATAATGGAGACATCACATCGTACACGTTCACATATCTAGCTCTACTATAACATTCTCTTGATCAATTTCAATTTTTCAAATGAATGTTCTAGTGTTCATTTTCTTATATATATATAAATTTGTGAAAGATTTTGAGAATTTCAACTTATATACTGTTTATTAAAATAAATTAAACTCTTGGCTTAATGTTCCACGATTTATTTAACAATATGAATAGTCAACATGTTTCGAGCGTTAGCTCATTCTCAAGACCTGAAAATGAGCTAACACTCGAAACATGTTGACTATTCATATTGTTAAATAAATTATAAATTAATACTAGAACATTCATACGAAAATAAAGTTCAAATTAATCGGAAGAATGTTATAGTAGAGCGATGTGATACTTCCATTATCCTTCAAGGTATAATGAAAGAAATGAAGATTGGAAAAATATTGAAATCGATGCCACACCTGATGGAAGTGCCTGACATCTGTTTCGTCCTGCAAGGAACTTGTCTGTCGCACCACGTCCATCGAAGTGAGGCAACGATCTCAATCCCCAAGCATATTCTTATGACTCGAAGTAAACTACCGTCAAGTAATGAATACTTCCAATTCCATCTACAAGAATCAATAGAAAACATCTCTCAGATCATAGACACACCAAGATCGAACGTTCACATCTCTTCTCTACCCGTGGGTATCCACTAAATTCTATTCAGTAGATACCTTCGTAGATACCTTTCGTAGTTTATTTATTTTAAATAAACGTCCATTTCACAAATGACATCATATGATGTTTTCAAATGCCGTTAGTTTTCAAGGTTGCGTTAGTAGTACTTACGCTCGCGATTCTTCCCGTATTTGCGCTAATAGCACTGAATGAAACATTTAGGGATGAAACATTTAGGAAATCACATCGTACACGTTCACGTAGCTAGCTCTACTATAACATTCATAAGAAAGAAAAATTCTGCCTTGTATGTCATCAAAAACTGCAACAATTTGAATTAAATAGTATTGTTCTTCAGAAAAAAAGTGGAAGCATCACAAACCACATGTTCATAGTGCCCACCAGACAATTGACATTGCAAATCTTCTTTTTTTGGATATTCTCAACATACACTGTACGACGAACATTGCTGATTATCTTTCAATAACGCTACGGATTTTCGACTGTATGATAATAATAATAATAATAATTGCAACCCGTAAGGCTTCAAAGATGGAAAATCAAAAATAGGCAAAAAACCTAGTTGAGAAGAATGCCGATAAAATCTCTAAATGTGGCGAACTTGAAATAATCTGCGAAGTGCAAAGACAGTGTCATGTGAACGTCGTCAACACTGATCCAAGCATCCTAGGGTCCAATCTCCTAACGCAAAAAAGTCATCGGTGGCATCGAACACTTTTGTAAATAATTACAGAAAACGTTGCTACTTGCCACAGCAAGCACTTTTAGGAAGTTTCTGAGACTTTACTGCCGCAACGAACCAATAATTCATAAGGGGCCCCCATAGAACTTAATCTCTCTGATATATAATATCTAGGATAAGAAGTAAAAGTTTCCTGTGAGGGAACCATAAAATTTTGAATCGGGATGCCTTTATTTCAAGGTCAAACACAGTCATAGATGTATTCAATATATTAACATACATTCAGGAATTTTCAAAAGGTGGAATGATAAAACGAAATATCCATGAAAAAAAATTAAATCAAAAAATCAAAACACACGAGTGAGGTATTCATCAACACTATAAAAACGTTCGCAGATAAAATATTAAGGACAGTCCTCTAGAAACTGTTTTTATATGCCCTCTTATATATGCCCTCAGGTTACTTATTAAATATTTTTATTCCTATATTTATTGGACTTTTTGCATATAGCGTGGCTATTTACAAGTCCAACACTCCAGATTTCAACATTCAAAAAGATTATAATTAAACATTAGAAGTATGTAATCAACTCTAAAACTAGTTTTCATCTCAGACGCCACAGACAAATGAAGTGTCACCTGTTCGTTCCTAAAGAAACCGAAAACAGATCTCATTGTTACATTGAGACAGCGTTCTATCTTTTCTACATTATATGTAGTGTTCATTCCAACAATTTTAGCATTGCTGAAAAATTATTTTCAAATTATTGAATAAAGCAACCTGTAACTCAATCAGAATTTGTTTTAAATCTTCATATTTCGAACTACGAATTCTATACTTAAAATATGTCCAGATAACAATGAAGCACCGTGTATATATAATAAAGGTAATATTCCATAATTAAAATTCAACTAAAAGCTCATTGATTTTCCCATCGCCATTAAACATTTGAGATATTAATAATAACGAATTCGTACGAATGGTGCTTGAAAGAGGGAAGATGAAGCATGACTCATTTGAAAGCTATAGAGGGAGATCTAGAAACTATGACAGTTGTGTCCCGGGGGTCCCTTCTAACGAACATCTAATTCAATCAAAGATTCAAGCAGGGCGGCGCGTTTGCTCCATCTACATGTGTTTTCCCCCAAGGAACACCCCAAGACTTTTTCACTTGCTACATCATCCACGTTTCTGTTTTCAATTTAGGAGACCCGATTCAGGCAGTCTACATACAAGTTCTCTTTGAAGATAAAATATCACTTCGAGTGAAAAATATAATTTTCTCGATAAGTGTATCTAACAAAATCTGAAAATATTGTTGAAAAATTATGTTTGATTTTGTTTGAAAGACTTCAACGAAAATAGAGAAGGGTGTAAAAGAACATATTTGAATTATTTAAATTCATGGACAATTATATACAAAACCGATTCTAAAGATGATTATTCAAGAATTATTGATAGAAATATGTATATATTTAAATATAAAACATTTAATGACTGAGATTGAATTCTAGCTTAACTCTTGGTGAAATATAATTAAATATTAAATTAAACTCTTGGCTTAATGTTTCACGATTATATTTAACAACATGAATTTTCAACATGTTTCGAGTGCAACCATAATTGATTAATAGAATAATACCACAGATCAATTTTCTACAACGTATTTATGAGAATTAGTTTTACCCATGATTCAACAATATTTTTTCTGTTATTAATAGAAGAGTTTTCGATAAATATTCGTTTAACAATTTTCGTGTTTCACACACCCTGTTGAAAGTGAAATTTTCATGGCACACTATTTTCGAGGAATTCGTCCATCATATATTGACGAAATTAAACAAGAGTGCCTGAGAAGAAGAGTTATCTACACTTCAATTTCAAATTGTAAAATCAATTTTCATTTTAGGCGGAGCTGTTAGGTATCTTAGGTTTTGACTCGTTTAACCCTCCCCTTACACACACCACTGCTTAAACTTAAAGAAATGACGTCAAATATTTATGCTACATATTTATACGCATGCGTGTTGGCAAAATGATTTACGTCCTTTTACGTACATCATTACGTTCATTTATCCCTGCAAAGCTGCAATTAACCTGAGATCATGAATGCACTCAGATACCGTGGTGAATAGTGTGCTGTGCTCTAAAAATAGAAAATATATGCTTACGCTGTCAGCAGATCAGACAATGGAAAGCAAAAATTAGAACTTTCATTATACGTTAGGTTAGGTTATTTATACAAGTTGTTTGGATAATTTTTCTATTGAATATATATCTTCTGTAATAGCCCAGTTTATTTTTGAAGACATAAATAGCAATAGATAAATCAAACCTTCCTACACTTTTCATGATATTTCGAATTATAAGGAAAAACTTCACAAAACCAATTTTTAAACAAACTCATCGCAATATGCTCAAAATCTTCATGCTACTTCTAGGAACATCCACGAAAAGTTCAGTGCGAATTGGCAGTTGATGATACCACTTGATGATGATTGGCATTTGATACCAAACTCCTTCAATTAGGAAAATTGAGAGTCTTTTCATTCTCAGGTCGATTTCATTATTTTATTTAAGATTGTCAAATAATTTTAATAATATACTACCTGTTCTATGTTCGTTCAATACTTCATCCTATGAAAGGAGAATCATCTAAGTTTCTGAAGCTGTAAGCACGACTCATAATGATAACTTTTTGGAATAGAATTATATTGTTGCTTGACTATTTTTTCCGGGTGTTACCTCGTTTGCCAAAAATTTAACTGAGTTTAACATTTTCAATTTAAAAAAGTTAAACGTTTGAAAAGTTGAAATTGGGGTAACACCCCGAAAAGTTTTAAAAAAAAAAATTTATTTCACGTATTAATGAATATATACATATTTTTTTCATACATTTGAAATAGTGTGAGATAGTTTATTTTTAATGTTTTTAGCAATAACAGGCTTCTTTCAAAATCAAAAACTCAATATTTGAATTGCAATACGTTGACGACTGCCTTATAATAATAGCATCAGAACACATACACAAGATATTGCAAGAGTTTAATAGTGTACATCCTTCAGTTAGATCAGCCTTTCCCAAAGTGGGCGAAAACCCCCTTGTGGATGCTGTAGACTTAAAGGGGGGCGGTGAGAGACCCAGAAAAAAAATGGAGGCGTTGTGTAGAGGGCTTGGGGGCGATTTGTAATTTCATCTAGCTAGGTAGGCTCTTAGACAACGACTGCGCTCTCGACTCACAACTACAACTTGTGAACATCAACTAATATTAATTAAGAGATTGCTCAAATTCGGTTCGATATTTCTCTCCGTGTGGTTCACGTATATGTCGAGTTTTATTAAATAAATAAAAGAAAAACCATTTCGAAATGAAAGTAGGCGCAAACGAATAAATAAAAAAGCAATAGTCACACTTCCGCATTTTAATAGATATTAGTATCCCTAGATAACTAATTTTCGTAGATAATAGACTGTGGGCAATCATGTTTTAACAAGTTTTTGTTGAATAACCGGATTTGTGAATTCCTGTATCAATCGGCCTGTTCAAAGAATACTCGTTCTTACTAGTTGAGTACGATTGAGAGTCGAATGAAATAAACGAGTTTATGTATGTTTGTCATGTAGCGACTTGCGGCTACTATTAAGTAAATTGGAACCTGATATCAACAAACTTATTAAATGGCATCAGATTCATCCTTCACATTAGTTTTTATATAAGAATCAATTATAAATTAAAAATTAAATTTGTTGACTTAAGTTTCATTGAATATATTATTACAAACTCTACATATGTTTCAAACTACTACTCTTGATTGGGTTAGTTAACCCAATCAAAAGTATACAATATTACTAGTAGAGTAATATTGCATACTCTTGATGATGGTTAACCACCCGAAATATATGTAAAGTTTGTAAAAATATTTTCAGTGAAACTTAAGTCAAGTGGTATAATTTTCAATTTATTGTTTTTAACATAATGTTTCACCAAGAGATAAGCGAAACCTTCGTTTCATTTATTAAGAATCAATTATGTTTATTTTATTTCAAATAAAAGATACTCTGTCTGAATACTATAAAGTTGCGTTTCAACAAACATTCTCATTGGCAGGTGAGGTCCGTAAGAGTTAACTTGAGACCTGAGCGCCTTTGTGTACTATCTACAACGCTGAGGTCTCAAGTTAACTCTTGCGGGTTATAGTAAAAGTCTCGTTTAGAATGAATGTTTCATCTTCCCTGATATAGCTCACGATAATTAATTGATTTAAAATGAAGATATAATGGTTTTAAATTAGGTGAAAAAATGTGGGCGCTAAAAAACAATTTATTCTCAAAGTGGGCAGTAGACAAAATAAGTTTGGGAACCCCTCAGTTAGATTCACATTTAAAAAATGATATTCAGAAAAGACTGAATTCTTGATATGACTATCAATAGACTTGATAATAACATATTTACAAAATGTTATAAAAATGAGAACATATATCAGATTATCGATTACCGTTCACACCACCCCAATAAACAAAAAAAAGTATCTACTATTATAGAATACATAGATCGAGCCTTACAACTGATATCGTCACAATTGCGCCTAGTAATTAGAAAAAACTACCACCCGAAACACTAATAACGAATGTCCTAAAAGAAAGAACCCACAATACGGAAACAGCAAAAGGAAAAATCGGAAACAACACAAAAAAAGCTCACAAACCACAAAACCAAGTAGAACAAATATTCGCAATTTGAAAACGCCAACTAAAAAGCCAAAAACCAGGCAATCCACTACAAAAAAGTCGAACTGAATATACCCTATTTCTTGTGAAGATTGCGGAAAGCAATACCTAAGACCAATGTCACAGAGTTTATGAAACGTATCAAAGTCTATAAATATACAAAATCAGTAACAAAGTCATTGACTGAAGAAAATGGCAAAAAATCATAATTTTCGGTAGGAAAATGCAAAAATACTGGCAGCACAAAAAACAACAAACATAAAGAAATATAAGAAGTATGTAACACAAGAAGCCTATTTAGGTAAATTAGAAACCTATCTAGGTTTATAATAGGCAATATGTAAAACGAATCAACCATTTCTACTTGCCATTACTTGAAAAAATTGAAAATAAAAACAATAAAAAGAAGAGAATAAGAATATGGTTAATCGCAAATTCGACAAACAAAATTATAAATTGATAAGGGACATCTTCGTAGAATATTTATATTTATAATTAATTTATATTTATAATTTATAATGTTACTTTGGATATTTCAATTTATTTTTGTGAGAACAGAATTGACTTGATATAGGTGAAAACAATACTGCTCTCGAACCGTATAATAGAGTCTATGTTCATTAGAGTATTTCACCAAATTTATAAATGAACAAAGGAGAAAATAAAAAAAATTCTTAAGTAAATGAAACTTACGTTGAAAACCTACACATTTTTCTATATAACAGCCGTTTACATATGTATCTCTTCAAGTACTATCATCTTTAACTTGAACTACGCCGTTCTGACGATAGGCAATAACCTTGAAACATATGTAAACGGCTGTTATATAGAAAAATGTGTAGGTTTTCAACGTAAGTTTCATTTACTTAATATTAGTTTACCTGCATTAAATATAATTCTTAGAATAATTCTTTTATCGTTAAGATTGTCTGGGATTTCCAGAAGCTATAAAAGTCTCACAAAAGCCGGACGGTATTTCATTGTCGTCTGCAACGTTGTGTTGACTCTTCCCAATATGTTTTGGGTGTATAAAACGTGTACGAAACAGTGTTTCGTGTTTTATATATTAATTTTTTATATATCTCTTCAAGTACTATCATCTTTAACTTGAACTACGCCGTTCTGACGATAGGCAATAACCTTGAAACATATGTAAACGGCTGTTATATAGAAAAATGTGTAGGTCTTCAACGTAAGTTTCATTTACTTAATATTAGTTTACCTGCATTAAATATAATTCTTAGAATAATTCTTTTATCGTTAAAAAAAATTCTATTAATCAGTTCACTAAAATAATCGCATTCCAATTATCAACTTTTAAATAAAAATTTTTGCAAACTTCTTGTAGTTGAATGAATTTTTTCATCTGAATTATTGCAAACAAAAACGATTTTGTATAGGCATCATCTAATTTTCTTGAATACATCTTCTCATAAATGAATTGACGCATTTATATCGTTGGCAGAACGTTTCAGAGTGTATTAAACAATTTTAACGAATTTATTCAAGAGTTTCAGATTGAAGAATTCATTTCTTTCAACATCAAATTTTTAACGAATCTCAATCAGCATCAGAAAATGAGGCAATCATTAATTTCCAATGTTTCGAAATTTTTTCGAAAAACAAATTTTCAAATGTGTATCAAATAAGATATAGCTTGGTGGGTACATCAACTCGGGTCAATCGATATACATCTCCGTCTTCTATATAGAACACCTCGAGTTCTTCAAAAAAACAAAAGGTTGTTCGCACGTCTTGCGAAGAGTGACGTTCACAATTATGGAATGCCTTTCCCCTAGCGCACCGCGACACGTTTCGGCTCAGCCAGACCGGATCCCATCAAATGGATCCGTAATCAAGTTAGCCCGCCCCCAACTCAGCGGCGATGTATATATATAAGGATGAGCTGACTCCCTGTTTGGGGACGGGAAATGAACCACCAGCTGCCGCGAAGTTTCATTTTAAGCCGACTTGATTAATATCTGGTAACTTTGCATCATCTGTAGATCAGCTACTATTCCATCTATGCTATCATCCTATGTTTTCAAAAGATAGGTATAAAATTTCCATTGTTTTCCATCTTCACTTCTCGAAGTTTGGAAATGGTAATACGAACCATATTCAGATGAAGAAGACATATAACAACTTGCCATAGAAATTCAGAGGGTTGTTCTTAAACCTATTACAAGAATATTTCGACCAATGATAAGGGGTTGTTCTTAAACCTATTTCAAGAATATTTAATAATAATAAGCATGTATAATATGCATGCATTTCCAACAGGTAACTACCCATTTACAGGAAAATACATGATGAATAAATATGGTTACAACAACATACATATACAATATTGAGAATAATTATAATAATAAAAAACATTATCAAATATAATAATCTAAATCTGTGATGTCAATATCTAAATAATCAATCATAATAATAATCAAGAGAACAAATCACTCAGAACTCAAACCGGAAGAAATCAAGATCCCTCACTGGTTAAGATTTAAAAACACATGAATGATAGAAACAAGTGAGTCCCAGTGCAAATGACAGCAACTTGATACCTGGTTTGCAGTAGAACATGCAAAGCTAAGCGGCAAATATTTCGACCAATGATGCTTTTCGAAATATTCTTTTGTTTCGAAAATATACACGGAGAAACCATTTCAGTAATTTGGCGTGTTCTTGTGGAAGTAGCGAAAGTACTGTTAGTTAAGCGATTGCATAAGTTACATTCAATGAATCAATGTTTTGAACAAACATATTCTTGGGCGATATCTTGCAAATCAAGCATTTGGAACAACAAATATTTTTCAACAATTCAGTTAAACTGATGTTTAAACTGATCGTCAAAATCTACAAACAAACTGACGTAGATGATATGAAAGAAGTTCTGTTAACGAAATCGAAAATAATTACAAATTGAATCTGTATTATTTACATAATGTGTTTTTGCAATTACTAGATCTGGTAGCAGTTTATTGAAATAAGAGAAAAAATGGTGAATTGTGCAGTAGGGAATGTTCTTACTACTAATACAAGTTGTTTTGTCATAGTTTTATAATGCAAGAACATCAGAGCTAGTTTTGAAAATACAACAAGGTTTCGGTGTTTCAA
Organism: Henosepilachna vigintioctopunctata; assembly: GCA_030704895.1. Lineage (NCBI taxonomy): Eukaryota > Metazoa > Arthropoda > Insecta > Coleoptera > Coccinellidae > Henosepilachna > Henosepilachna vigintioctopunctata. Next base: position 352,395 of record JARQZJ010000037.1, on the reverse strand, counting down.
CAAATTATTATGAACAGAATATGGTTTGTTGAATAAACTCTCAGGGCGCAAAACATTCTGTTAAACTATGGAATTTTTTGTAGTGTATACCAGCAATTTTCATCACTGTACGGTGAAAAATTGAGCAATCTACAATGAATATTCAAAATCCTTTCCTTCAGGACGGAAAGGGCATTTAATCTTCTCTTCATTGAATGCTGAATACTTTCAAATACACCAAGTTCGATTCTAATTGAGATTTACCAATCTCATCTCCAGAAATTTTTTGATTCACAATCATTCACATTTTGCTTATAATTTCATAAACAAACAACTTCAACGATCCCTAGATGAAATTATGTAGGGGGTTTAAATCTGGGATATCGAGCAGGCTGGCCACACCCTATCCAGCATGTTTCATATAAGCTGTTCAAATATTACAAAAAAATAATTGAAATTAAAGTACTAATCGTGCATCAACCGTAATACATTTCATGTATTACCAAAAAACATAGCCAACGTTGCGTCCAAGATATTGTTATTCACCTTTTAAGTAATTCTTCCAACCAAATAAATGCGCACCCCATAAAGAATTTCATCTTTCACGACAATTTTTTTCGAATTACTAGGCTACAAAATTCACCTATCGAAGTTTTACCGCATGTTAATCTATATATTCCTTTATGTAGGTAACTCAAGAATTGAATTGTGAATTATTATTTTATTCGTGCTTCACAACCATTCAGTTTTTGTTGATGTGTGAAAGCTACTGAGAAGAATGATTTCAATCTGATCATTGAAAAATATAGAAATAATTAATTGAACTAAAACCGATTACAGAAAAAAAATACGTTTCTGCTGAATTTATACCAACATATAAAGAAAGAACAATAAGAAATTTCTTTAAAATACTAAACGACAAGAAATCGTAATATATATATATATATATATATATATATATATATATATATATATATATATATATATATATATATATATATATATATATATATATATATATATATATATATATATATATATATGATATATGATATATGACATATGACATATATCAGTTTGATAAAGGTTAAAATAATAATCGAAACGTAAATTGGAAATTAATTAATTAGAAATCGATTAACATCATTCTGTTTTAATTGAACCAAAAACCCAAGATTCGAATTTTTACAATATATATATATATATATATATATATATATATATATATATATATATATATATATATATATATATATATATATAAATTAGTATTCTCTTCATTAACAAAACTAACTCTAAATCTGGAAAATTTATTTCTTTTCAAATTTTCAGTGCAAATTATAACATAGTCGAAACTTCGAAATCACTTATTTTCTCTGATGGCTAAAGTAATGGAGACATGAAAGACTCTCCGTTGTTTCATATATAATGTTTATAAAGCATTATATTTTCAATAAAATATGTTTATTCCTTGCGCATTCGCCATTTTGCACAATCTTCCAAAGCGTAAAAGCTTGAAGTGTAAAGATTTTTTCAGAGATTCACATTTTAAATGGAACAATAAATGAAATAATAAAAACCCCATTGACTTAAGTCATCTGAGATGTTTTTAAATAATATGGCAACTGTGAAGCCAGTAAAGAAAGGAGCAGTCCCAGTTATGAGGTATACTCAAATTGGTTTGAAATAATTCAACAAATACACAAGAATAATATGTCAGTTACGAATGTTTCTGTGTTGTCTGTTAGTTCAAACGGCCATTAATGAAATCTCATATTAAATTAATGTCCAATCACTCTTTTCGGTAGGTTTGGTTTCAAAACCGCCGTGCAAAATACCGAAAGCAGGAAAAGCAACTACAGAAAGCCCTTGCCCCAAGTGTGCTGCCCGGCTGTAATGGCGCCATGATGCGGAATATCTACCCGGGGGCAGCCAGAGGATATCAGCCCTACCCACATCCTGCCGCCGCCATTAACAGATACCCTCAGGTTAGATTCAAGTTCGATCAATTTTGTGTGAAGTGAGAATGAAACGCTTTGAGTGGATGTTATTCCAGCGTACTTTGAGTGGAGTTGAAAATGTATTTTATTTACAATTACAGTGAATCTACTTTAATCCATATCAACAAATCGAGATATTAATCTAAATAAGTTGAACACGGTTTTGAACCTAAAATGTTGTATTCAATAGTATTGGCGTTTGATTGATGTAAATCCATTATAATTGAATATAAACTTAAATTCAAACACTTGAACTTATGATTAACACTTTATATACTACATAGCATGGCGCGTTTCGTCGTTACAAACGACTTCTTCATCATCATTATTCTATATCATTATCTGTTATCATTATTCTGTAAGCATCTGAAGAAGTTGTTTGTAACGACGAAATGCGTCATGCTATGTAGTGAATAAAGTGTAAATCATAAGTTCAAGTGTTGGAATTTAAGTTTATATTCAACTAAAATGTTGTTTTAGATGTAGAATTTTCTTGTCGTACTCGAGGTTTTTCAAAAACTATCAACATTACTCAAATACTTTTCTACTTCAAGACTTAATAACGGATATGGAAAATAACGGAATTATGCAAATTTTCAACACTGGTTAGTTGACACTTTGATTGAATTCATTTCAAAACATTCTACACGGCAATATTTCAATCATGTTCTGAAAAAATTTACCAGCTATTATATTTGATAATCATAATGATTATAACTGGAGTACAGTGGTGCTAATGTTAATCAATTTTGAAATAGCCAAATAGCTAAAGAACACAACATTTACAAACTTTGAAGTTAACATAGAAAGATGATAAATGAAAAATATTCTGTAGTGTTCGAATGAATTGTCAACAAAGCCTTACGCACTCGCACTACCGTGCCATAGGAATCTAGAAGGCTAGGGAGATCTTATACGTCTTTTCTCCGATAGAGGGAGTTCACGTGAATTTTCACTAACAGCTCCCATTCCGGTATAGAACCTGTAGGCATTTTAAAGTCATCCTATTGTATCCTATTATAATTCAACAAGATCGATGAATTTTTCGAAATGCCTCTAATATTCACTCTCGAAAGTGATGGGTTCGTTCTCGTTGACAACATTTTTGTAGACAACTCCCTGAGAGTTTTATTCGAAATTTTTCGATATTTCGATTAAGAGTCTCAGTATTTACTAGTATGAATGATTGAATGATTCGTTAATCTTGAAACTATATATATATATATATATATATATATATATATATATATATATATATATATATATATATATATATATATATATATATATATATATATTTAAGAAAATGAACACTAGAACATTCATTTGAAAAATTGAAATTAATCAAGAGAATGTTATAGCAGAGCTAGATATGTGAACGTGTACGATGTGATGTCTCCATTATCCTTCAAGGGATAAATGTTAGAGAAATATAGAAATCGATGCCACACCTGATGGAAGTGCGAGACATATATGTTTCGTTCTGCAAGGAACTCGTCAGTCGCACCACGTCCATCGAAGTGAGGCAACGATTTCAACCTCCAAGCATCTTCTTGTGACTTCAAGTGGAAGATCGTAGAGTAATGAATACTCTACAATTCCATCTATAGAAATCAGTAGAAAACACCTCTCTCAGATTACAGAGTCACCAAGCATCGAAATTTCACATATCTTCTATACCCGTAGGTATCTACTAAATTGCAATGTCTATTTGACAAATATCATCGAACGATGTTTTTAAATGTCAATAGATTGCGTTAGTAGTACAAAAAATAATAAAATTTCATTTCCTTAAAAATATCGCCGAATTGGCCCCTGAAATACGGGAATAAACGCGAGCGTACTACTAACGCAATCTATTGACATTTAAAAACATCGTTCGATGATATTTGTCAAATAGACATTGCAATTTAGTAGATACCTACGGGTATAGAAGATATGTGAAATTTCGATGCTTGGTGACTCTGTAATCTGAGAGAGGTGTTTTCTACTGATTTCTATAGATGGAATTGTAGAGTATTCATTACTCTACGATCTTCCACTTGAAGTCACAAGAAGATGCTTGGAGGTTGAAATCGTTGCCTCACTTCGATGGACGTGGTGCGACTGACGAGTTCCTTGCAGAACGAAACATATATGTCTCGCACTTCCATCAGGTGTGGCATCGATTTCTATATTTCTCTAACATTTATCCCTTGAAGGATAATGGAGACATCACATCGTACACGTTCACATATCTAGCTCTGCTATAACATTCTCTTGATTAATTTCAATTTTTCAAATGAATGTTCTAGTGTTCATTTTCTTAAATATTTCATTCAGTGCCATAAGCACAAAAAATTTCATTTCCTTATATATATATATATATATATATATATATATATATATATATATATATATATATATATATATATATATATATATATTATTTTGAAAGTTTTTAGCAATAACAGGCTTTTTTTGATATGAAAAAGTTTATTTTTGTTGACGTTTCGTTGTTATATTACAACTTTGTCAAAACTAATGAATAATTGAATTTATGAGTTACTATAGATATCAAATGTCAAACTTATTTTTCAGAAAAATCAAATTAGTTTTTTTGTATCTTCACTCTTTGATTTTCATTATCAGAGGAATATTTCTGGCTTAGCATTTGCTTCGGAAGTTTTAGTCTTCTTCACCATGAGAGTGAATATAATGAATTTATTCACCGAAGCGAATGCTAAGCCAGAAATATTCCTCTGATAATGAAAATCAAAGAGTGAAGATACAAAAAAACTAATTCGATTTTTCTAAAAAATAAGTTTGACATTTGATATCTATAGTAACTCATAAATTCAATTATTCATTAGTTTTGACAAAGTTGTAATATAACAAGGAAACGTCAACAAAAATAAACTTTTTCATATCAAAAAAAGCCCGTTATTGCTAAAAACTCTCAAAATAAAATATCTTAAACAAGCAATAAATCAATTTCAAGATATATAAATATATATATATATATATATATATATATATATATATATATATATATATATATATATATATATATATATATTTAGATAGATGGATATGTATTTCCAAAATTTATAAACATTATATTAAACTTTACATTTATCAGCTATTTCAGTGAAAAAAAAAGGGATTCACGAAGTAAAATTGATAATATTTGCACACCTAGCTTACTCAATAGCGGTGTATGTACACCTTCTAAAAGCTTATCAAATTATTTCACATATAAGTATTATTACATATAAAAAAACATTAGGTTCGCAAATTGAAAAAAAAACAAGAAAACGAAAGAAGATGAATTTAAAAAAATATGAATATAGACAAAATTTGCATTTTGTCTGTTTATGGAAAGAACTCAAAAGAAAAACAAGCAGCTATGAAAGGAAAAATTTGAATCGATCTAAGTCATCATGAATATAACAACGCCAACATTTGCTAAAACGTGTTCCATTCCTGATCTTCCTAATTTCTCAATCGAGGTGTTATTTAAAATTTTGTGGCTAGGTACTCAAAAGATCTATGGCTAATATTTTTCTTTTTATCAGGAACTTTCAGCTCCATGTCCGCTACTCTCCTCGCTGGGTAATTATGCTTTAAATAATCTCTCATGGTTTCCATTTTATGCATGTATATGCAAGTATGGAGAATATAAAGAGAACTAAAATCAAATACATCCTAAGAGTATAGCAATTTCGTTGAGTATCTTTTTTTCTTCCTATAAATAACTTTAAGAATGAAGTTTTGTGTAACATTCAAATGTCGGAGAAGGTTACGATATATGTCACCCCATACCTCCAATCCATAAGCTATTAGTTTTACCACAACGATTTATAAATGGTTAGTGAAAGCTTTTTACCTAATATATATATATATATATATATATATATATATATATATATATATATATATAATATATATATATATATATATATATATATATAAAGTTAAATCCTATCAAAATCAGTTCATTCTCTATATTTCCCAGATTATGGAGATAGTATTGAATTATTCAGAGGTTGTTGGTTAATATGAATATCTGGGTTGGAGAAAGTGGTCTTTATGCAAGGAAAACCCAATTAGTAGAGGTCAAACACGTTGGCCAATTAGTTCAGGCCATTTCTCTTCCTGAGGCCTCCTTCCGTCGGATGCATGACGTTCCAGCGGGAGAGCGTCCAAGTTGCCTTGAAATTAATTTTACCAGGTTAAGGGAATAGAATAAATAATTTGCAAACAGATACAAAGCATACACTGACGTCCAAATTTTTGAAAAACATTTGGTGTAGTATAAATTCATAGAAATTTTCATTCTCAATAAAAATTATTTTTATAAGGAAAATTACTTATATCTAAAGTTTATTTGATAAAAAAATGATGAGTTAGCTATTTGATGATTGATTCAAGTGATGAAACTGAGTCATATAATATATATATATATATATATATATATATATATATATATATATATATATATATATATATATATATATATATATATATATATATATATATATATACGTTATAATTTTGTTTACTGTCATCTTTTCGTGAGTGTTTAGTTTTGTGAGGTTAGGGGTACTCTTGCGTTCCACTGTTAAGTAGGTCTGATTGTCATGTTGTGTTGTTTGTAAGACGATGAAAGTTAACCTGACTGAAAAAAAGTTGGCTGGTATTTTTTTCTGAAAAATGATCAGATATTAATTATCATTAAGATAGGAGACGTGTTGAGAACTTCATCAAATTATATACTCGTTCTTTTATGGAAATTTGATTTGTCGAAAAGAGTAAGTATCCAGTATTGGGATCATTTGATGGTCGTTGAATTCTTCTGGAATTTGTTCGTTATTTGGAAATTGTGAACAGAAGAAGTGCCCTTTAGGGGATCAAAGCACGTGTTCTTGATACACAGTATACCGCACACTACATCTTTGCTGTTTTTTTTCGTTTTACGTTTTTCGTTTTCATTTTTACGTTTACTTTTGGATTTCTTCGTTTTTTTTTTGGATACTGGAATTATTATTGGTGGAATTCTTATTATTATTGGTACTGGAATATTGGATAACTATTTGGAGAAGGTTTCGTAGAAGATCTTTGAGCCTAAATCTGGAAGATTGAGAACGCTTGGTGTGGTGAGAGTATTCCAGTACATTGTTTGCAGAGACAATTTATATTTTATTTTTATTTTATTAACCTTGAGTTTACATTAATTTAATAACTTTTCAATTTATATGCTAAAGATTCTTTTTTTTTATTTAAACATTTATTATATATATATATACATATTTTTCATTGTGACGATTAGCTAAGTCCTCTTAGCTAAGGGAGAATTAATTTATCTTTTATTTGTCAATTTCAATTTTTAGTACTTCAAATTATTAATTTCATTTTATATTCAATATATATATATATATATATATATATATATATATATATATATATATATATCTATATACATATCATTTATCAAACCAAATGGATATTACTGTTAGGGAGAACTAAGATTAAGAACTGTTAGATCTGGTGGAGTTGTTGTTTGATCCTCCAGAAAACCAATTGAATTGTACCGAGAATTTTCAAACCTCTGGCGCCTGGCATTAAATTTTTCTTACATAATTAACCCACCCCATCTTCACTGTAGCTAACTGTGGTGTGGTACAATTCATTTCACTTTCAGTTCTCGCTTAGCAGTCACTCAGGTTTTGAACCGGAGGTTAAGCGCAGGTATACAATCTATGACTAGATAGTAAAATTAAGTTATAATATATATATATATATATATATATATATATATATATATATATATGTGTGTGTGTGTGTGTGTGTGTGTGTGTGTGTTAAGATTATATAACCAAAACCAATGAGGAAATGTAGGAATACAGTGATTACATTCATTGACTTCAAGAAAGCAAGAAACAATTTTCAGAATCATGAAAGAATTTGGGATCGATCGAAAGGCCCGAAAAATTATAAAACAGACACTTACAGGTACAACTTCCAAAATAAAATTCATGGGTGAAGTATCAGGACCTTTTGAATTCAAAATCGGTGTGCGACAGAGGGACGGACTTTCGCCAATCCTTCACAACATTGTTCTTAAGAACAGTGGCGAAGCATTTATGTAACCACTGTTACCATTGGTAACAGTAAAAATGAGAATAAATATTTTACGACTACTTGAAATATTTTACTTATTTTTTTACCAACAGCTATATGTAATAGTAATTTTGTACATAGTCAATTGTCCGCATGAAAATAATACTATGACGGTCTATACCCTATACATATAATAGACATTGGATTGTGCACTAGAAAAGTTAATGAATTTCTAGAATTTTTGCAATTAGAGCGAAATAATTTCGAAAGTTTGTGGTCAAAACAAGAAAACTTTTTAAATAATGATATACCCAAACCTAATAAGAAGCATCGAATTACAAATATTAACAACGCTAAAGAGACGTGTTATCGACGTCGTTTTTTTGAAATTTTTGACGCCATGATTATTCAACTTAAAAAACATTCTCTGACTCTGATTTTGACCATTTCAAAAATTATGCAAAAAAATTTCGTTATAGCGCCTTTCATCAACTTGTAAACTTATATGTTAAACTCTAATAACAAAACATGGTGAAATTCTACAAGTTACCCATTTTAATTATCCCAGGGAAATCACAAAACGACGAGCAGTTTTGTGTTTTACTACTGGCAGTGAAAGTTTTATGCACATGTCTACAGGATGAAACAGTCCAGAATACCGAAGAAATTACTCGATATAATAACAAATAAAAGAGTGAATGCGACACGAATGGCTAATGGAAGTCCAATAGGATCTACAACTGAACAATATAAAAAATCTCGAAGATAGCACGGAAGTCGCTATAAAAGCGCACATGTGAATTTTAAACAAAAATCATCTCGCCAACCTAGAATAAAATGGATAGATGAAAATTCGAAATCAAGTTCAATTGCTCTACTAATGGGGAACAATCGGTGAAATGATAATAAAACAATATTACAAACGAACAAAAGAATACGTAAAATTCGGAATACAAATAGGAATCGGAAATGATAAGTTTCTCAAACAAAATACAATAAATGAAATAAATACAGGGTAAAAATTAAATGAAATTACGACTTCTATTTCGAATCAGTAGAATAACTTTTGAAAATGGGTTGATAGCTCCCACCATGTCGCGTAAATTGAATAATGCTTGTGGTATTTGATTAAATTCCAATAGTACTAATATATTTTTAAAAGTCTACCATAGAAGGTTGTGCTAAAAATTCTATTGGCATTATAGAACCAAATAATAGTCTTGGTAAATCCATTTTCAAGGCAATTACTTGAATAATTTATATGTCTCTACATTCATTCAAGGAATATAAAATATTTGAACCTTTCGATATTTCCTAATTAGTGATAATATTACTAGTGATTATTAATAGTACTGGTAGTGACTTTTGTTATTATGTTATATTGTTTTTGACTAGTGATAAGTACTGATAGTGACTTTTGCTTATTTTGTAATGCTTTTTGGCATCTCAAAGATTTTTTTTCAGTTTTCTAAGAACGAGGATACAACTGGTACAAACTACCAAGATGAAAGTTGATTTGATGATATAATTTACACTTACTGGAAATTATGTATATTAATTAGTTTGAAAAAACATTTCAGTATGAATTAATATGAATTTGGGGACAGATACATCCCTGTATTTGTGAAGTGTAACACAAAATAACATGCAAATATTCCAACCAGAGTGTAATTACATATATTCCCGCAAACTAACCGCCACTTCGCCATTCTGCCGTTACGGATGTGCGGCGGTTTGAATCGATTGCTGAATGCAGTACACGGGTTTCCAAATGGAAGTATCTATCTATACATTATATATAATAATAATAATAA